>MEJB01000030.1:1101794-1117557 GCA_001752375.1 Rhazya stricta
GTACAAGGAGGATACTTAATGAAGTGCTAGCACCAATTCCTTGAAGAATTAACACACACAAGACAACTCAAGCCAAATCAACAACAATGCACTCTAAATCTCCCAAGGAAATTTGATGAATTCAACCAAAAGGAAAAACAGTGTTTTTCTTTGCGTTCTTTAACCCACGAAAATCTACCCCAAAATGAAGACAAGGAAGCCCTTTATACCTAGTTGGTTTACTTGTCTTCAAACTCTAGATCTGACTAGAGTCCCTTGCTATAAAGGAACTAATGCACGAAATATAAAATAAATTAGAAAACCTATCTTCTCTTGGCCAGCAAAGAAAAGAGTCTAGAACGAGGGGCTATCTTATCTTGGCCCACGAAGAAAAGAGGTGGAAGACATGGGCCACCGACCGATCTTAGGCTGTCTTCTTTTGGTCCACTGGGTTTCTTCTCTTGGCCCGCAAAGAAAAGAGTCTAGAACAAGGGGCTATCTTCTCTTGGCCCACGAAGAAAAGAGGTGGAAGACATGGGCCACCGATCTTGGGCTGTCTTCTTTTGGCCCACTGGGTTTCTTCTCTTGGCCCGCAAAGAAAAGAGTCTAGAACGAGGGGCTATCTTCTCTAGGCCTACGAAGAAAAGAGGTGGAAGACATGGGCCACCGATCTTGGGCTGTCTTCTTTTGGCCCGCTGGGTATCTTCCCTTGGCCCTCAAAGAAAAGAGTTGGAAGACATGGGCAACCGATCTTGGGCTGTCTTCTTTTGGCCGACTGGGTAAATGAATTATTGGATCTTCTTAGCCCTAGCTCTAGTCATGGGGCCATCAAATGTAGGCACCATAGGTGGTGTGGTGAGTGGTCCCTCATAATATGCCTTAATCAAAATGATTTTAATTGAAAATTTTTTGGGTTAAACAAAACAGCTTATATTTATATTTCATCTTATAATGCTACATGCTTGTTTATGAAGTCTTGATTTGCTTAGTGGCTGCTGGCTCAGGGAACTATGGAGGAAAAATTTTATAAGGTTTAGATGGAAGGAGAACTGTTAATCTATAGATTATGTTACTTCTTAAAATCCATAATAATTTAAGATTCTTTCAAAGGAGATAAAGGAAGGAATTGCTAGAAATGTGGTTCAAAAGTAAAAACTTCATGGAACTACTGTTTGAAAGAGGAAGTGCTGGATCTTATTTGGATAGGTGACTAGGAAGGCACTGATGTGGCTGAGAGCTCTTAAGAATATGACAATGTTTGATGGTGGTCAATATCAAGATTCCATGAGGAAAACATTATAGAATTCACAACAACTTTTACTGTAATTCTATGAAATTAATGAGTTTGAACTGTTGGTGGTTGAATAATTCATAAAGAAGGGTTAAGTACAAGAATCCCCCCATAGTTTGGTCAAGTTATCAACTGTATGCCTACAGTTTCAATTTGACCACTTCACCCCAATTGAGAAGTTTCATCCAAAATATTTAGTTTGTCAATGATAGATACAATGAAATGCCTAGATTGCCCTTTCTTTTTATGTGTTTATATTTAAGTGAGATGCTTTTCACTTAACTAATTCTAACTAACTATTTTTATAACTTTTTGTTTTATGAATACATAGTCTTTGCTAAATTTTATAGCAAGTATTTAGGAATGTAAAATGAACAGATGAGCTTTTTTTTTTTTTTTTTTTTTTTTTTTTAATTTAAAATTTTTTTATAAATTTTTTTTTTTTTTTTTTTTGTGAAGCTAAAAGTTCTTTAAGTGATTCTCCTTTTTTTTAATATATCGAACTCTTACTATAACACTCCCAGATTAGGAATTGTCCTAAGCCGAGAGTATTACAGACCTTACTCATAATCATATTAAGAAATTCGAACACTTGTCTAAAAAGTTTTATGAAAATTTCGATAGAGTTTCCTTTGTAATTTCAACAACTACCCCCTGTATACATTCAAAAGATTCTCAAACATTTTAACACCCGTAAACAACATGCATTCCAACCCAACAAACATCCAATATAATAAGTAATGTTTTCCGCCAAATCTTTTACCAACCTAACATTTATCAAAACTGAAATTTGTAGAAACCAAAAGAATTTAAGGCATGATTAACCAAACCAATAAAGAAATATCTTAATATTAACCATCTATCTTATTCAGTAAAGTTTATTTAAATAATGCTTCGGGGTATCAAGACTTGCCCACAAGCGACCTCCACGCATCATCTGGCTATACATCACCCAAAATGCAGAATGAAGGAAATGGAATGAGTTATAAAGCTTAGTAAGCAAATCTCATGCAATGCATAAATAATGCCCTACATGTCATAAGTTATAAAATTTCATTTTCTCAATAAAAGCTTTCTAAAACATTTCCATTTCATAAACTTTCTCATAAAAACTTTCCTTTCAAAATGTATGAACTTTTCAAACATTTTCATTCCTTTAAAGCCATGAGCTCTCTTAATGTAATATTATAACCACCCCGGATTTGTAGGATACGGTTGTAACCAATGCGCCAACTGAATTTTTTTGAATTCCGGGGTGGTTATAACCATATCCTATAAGTCCGCCAATTCAAAAATTCAGTTGGCCTTGACTTGTAACCAACTCTTCCACATTCCACCCAACTCCTATTATCAAGGCGTTTGTTACTCTTGTTTGTTATTTTTGAATTCAAATAGCATAGGATAATTATTATCTTGTATTTTATTGTCAAGACAAAAAAACAGAAGAAAAGAAAAGAAATTCAAAAAAAGAAAAAGAAAGAAAGAAAAGAAGAAGTCTCACATATTACTAGTCTATAGTTTTGGTCAACTCATATCATCAAGACTTAAGCTAAAGACTTGGAAGACATCAAGGTACCCTAAGCCTACGCCCTACCCTACGCCAAGCCACTCCCTCATGCTATTCTCAAGCTTCATTAGCATCTTCAAGGCTGAGTAAAGGTACGTCTATCTGTCTTCTCAAGTCCTAAATCTTCTTCTAAAGTCTTGATTGCACATTTCTTACTACAAATCTAGAGTCTTGTCTTTAGTCTTTCTTTCCTTTTGTTGAGTCTTGTTCCTACTGCCGAGACATTACAGCTTACACTCTCTTTATTCATTTCATTTTGTGGTTTGAAAGTAATCTAATCCTATTGGATATTGATCTAGACAAGGCAATCCATCAAATCAAGTTTGAATTTGCAACAATTGAGAGAGAGTGATCACAAAGAGGGCATACACGTGAGGTTTTTGTAGTATTTCACTAACCTAACAAGTTTGTGTGTTGAAGTTTGCTATGACAATGTCTACGTCCCCTAGTCCAAGGCGTGAAGAAAGTCCTCAAGAGCATGGGAGACAACTTGGCAACCTTGGCCACAAGGATGGAGACGCTTGAAGCCAGGACCCCTCCACCAGTCCATGTGCCAACCGTAGGTCAAGTCCTTGGCACCAATTTTGATATAGGCGGCCCTAACCATGATTGCCTGGGGACCCCATTGCCAAACCAGCAAGCTGCCTACCAAGCTTCTAGAGAGGCGTCTAGGGCGTCCAAGTGTTATGTTGAGCCACATGTCCAAGTGCCCTACCAAGGCGCTGGTCCTTTTGTGCATAGGAAAGTCCATTCAAACCATCAATCACCTCGCTTTAGAGCTCCTTACGATCACAATGCTTTTGATGCTTTTCAGGGTTACCAAGGAGATGACATGGAAGAGGATTGGAGACCTGAGCCACCAAGACGGTTCCAACCAAGAAGGGGGCGTGAGGTTGAGCAAGATGGTCTAGGAAGAGTCAAGGGGTGAATATCCCAACATTTGAGGGCAAGTGTGACCCGGATGCATACATGGAATGGGAGACTAAGATAGAGCAGATTTGGACGTGGCACAACTCCCCCGAGCATAGAAAGGTTCAATTGGCAGCCCTTTAGTTTAGTGGTTATGCCTTGATTTGGTGGGACAATCTCATCTAAGAGAGGAGGAGAACCCTAGATTCGACTGTCAACACTTGGGAGCAAATGAAGGCACTAGATAGATATGTCCCTCAACATTACACTAGAGAACTACGCCAAAGGCTTGAAAACCTAAGACAAGGAAGCATGACAGCTGAGGAGACATATAATGCAATGCAAGTGGCCATGATAAAGGCCAATGTGAGGGAAGATGAAGAAACCACTATGGCAAGGTATCTTAGGGTTTTGAATTCTTATTTGGCTAACGAAGTTGACTTGTATCCAAATGAGTCTATGACAGAATTGCTCCATTTAGTGGTCAAAGTTGAGAGGAAGACTAAATCAACGAATCAAGGGAGCAAGGGAGGTCAAAACAGCTTGTCACCCTAGAAGAACCAAGGCAACTGAGTCCGAGAGGCGCCTAGCACCAAGGGAAGTGGCGAAGGGAGCCAAGGTGGTCTCAGGTGCAGTGGGCCACCCAACGCCAGCCCCACATCTTCCAAGACACCCATGCCATCTTCCACGCGACCCAAAGGGAGTACCCCTAACCCTACCTCTTCTAGGACTAAAGATATTGTTTGCTTTAAATGTCAAGGTAGAGGTCATTATGCTAGGGATTATGTTAATACTAGGACCTTAATTATCCATCATTTAGGCCAATATGTGAGTCAGAGTGATAAGGGTGAAGATGACATTGTTGATGAAAGTATTGCAGTGGAACATGATATGCGTGATAGTGATGAAGGCATTGAGTACGAACACGGTGAGTCCTTAATTTGTAAGAGAACTTTGCATGTCCGACCAGCCCTTGTGAGGATGATCAAAGGGAAAATCTATTTCATACTAGATGCTTAGTCAAAGTTAAGGTTTGTAGCATTGATCATTGATGGTGGTAGTTGTTGCAATATAATTATCTATATTTTATCACCCTAGGCCATATAAGTTGCATTGGATGAATGATTGTGGTGAGTTGATAGTTAATAGGCAAGCTAAGGTTACAATTACACTTGGTCATTATGAGGACACTGTTTTATGTGATATTGTACCCATGCAAGCATGCCATATACTTTTGGGTAGACCTTGGCAATATGATAGGAGGGTTGTACATGATGGGTTTAGCAAGAGGTATTCTTTCACTTTTAATAGGTASAAAATTGTGTTTAAGCCCTATGTCTCCTATGCAGATTGTGGAAGCCTATGAGAAGAAGTGGAAGGAGGATGAGGCAAGAGAGCAAACAAGGAGAGCCACAGTGCCCACGCCAAAGGCGCCGGAGCCAGGGAGGCCGGCCATGTCCAAGGTGGCACGAGGGGCGGCAGCCACACCACATAGAGCCAAGGCACCTAAAGATAAGCCTCTATCTCTAGCCAGTCCTAAACCACCTTCTAGTGTCCTTCTAGTTACCAAGAAAGACCATGCAGATAGACAGGTGGAGTTCATCAAGGAGTTGCACACTTGGACAGGGGAGAGGTTGCTGGCCAAGGGAGAGCAAGTGGTGGCTAAGGCTAACAAAAGAAGAAGAAGGATTGTTTTCCAGCCCGAACACCTCATGTGGGTGCACTTGAGGAAGGAATGCTTCCCCGAAAGGTGCAAGTCCAAGCTGGCGCCTAGAGGAGATGGTCCTTTTAAGATCAAGAGGAGAGTTGGAGACAATGCCTATGTGTTAGAGTGGCCGGAGAATATGGAGTTACTGCCACATTCAATATGGGTGACCTTACTCTCTTTAAAGGAGGAGACTTAGACCAAGACGACTCGAGGTCGAGTCCTTTCCAAGAAGGGGAGGATGATGAGGGACCACTCACCACACCACGTATGGTGCCAACATTTGATGGCCCCATGACTAGAGCTAGGGCTAAGAAGATCC
Organism: Rhazya stricta; assembly: GCA_001752375.1. NCBI lineage: Eukaryota > Viridiplantae > Streptophyta > Magnoliopsida > Gentianales > Apocynaceae > Rhazya > Rhazya stricta. The sequence continues at coordinate 1,107,568 of MEJB01000030.1, forward strand.
AACAATTCATTTACCTAGTGGGCCAAAAGAAGACAGCCCAAGATCGGTGGCCCATGTCTTCCGCCTCGTTCCTTCGTTGGCCAAGAGAAGATAACCCCTCGTTCTAGACTCTTTTCTTCGTGGGCCAAGAGAAGATAGCCCCTCATTCTAGACTCTTTTCTTTGCGGGCCAAGAGAAGATAGGTTTTCTAGCTTATTTTATGTTTTATGCATTAGATTCCTTTTTTTTTTTTTATAGCAAGGTAAGCCGCCTAGGTATAAAAGGCTTCCTTGTCTTTACTCTTCGAAGGTAGATTTTCGTGGGTTAAAGAACACAAAGAAAACACTGTTTTCCTTTTTGGTTGAATGCATCGAATTTTCTTGAGAGATTTAGAGTGCATTGTTGTTGATTTGGCTTAAGTTGTCTTGTTTGTTAATTCTTCAAGGGATTGGTGCTAGCAAGCTTCATTAAGTATCCTCTTTGTGCGTGGCTGCCCTAACCATTGTGTAAGGTTGTAAAGGGAAGAACGTTGAATCCTCATTGGTATCTGGTTCTTGATCTCAAGAGATCAAGGGTTGCTGCCTTGTTGGTTCTAGTTTTCTTTCAATTATCCTTCTATTCTGATTTCTCCGTTCTGATTTCTCTATTGCAGACTTGTTCTAATATCTTCCATTGTTATCTTGTTTGTGTTTGTGTCTAGATCTGAGCTTTGTGGCTAATCCCCACATTACTACCTATTCTATAGTTGTGAAGAAAGAAAAGAAGAAGTCTCCTACCTATTCTATAGTTGTGGTCAGAAAGAAAGAAAAGAAGAACTCTCCTATCTATTCTATAGTTGTGAAGAAAGAAAAGAAGAAGTCTCCTACCTATTCCATAGTTGTGCTTAGAAACAGAGAAAAGAAGAAGTCTCTTACCTATTCTATAGTTGTGGTCAACGAAAGAAAAGAAGAAGCCTCTTACCTATTCTATAGTTGTGGTAAAAGAAGAAGTCTCCTACCTATTCTATAGTTGTGGTCAACGAAAGAAAAGAAGAAGTCTCCTACCTATTCTATAGTTGTGGTCAACTTATATCATCAAGACTTGAGCTGAAGACTTGGAAGACATCAAGATACCCTACCTCCTACCTAAGCTTACRCCTACCCTACGCCAAACCACTCCCTCATGCTATTCTCAAGCCTCATTGGAATCTTCAAGGCTGAGTAAAGGTACGTCTATCCGTCTCGTCAAGTCCTAAATCTTCTTCTGAAGTCTTGATTGCACATTCCTTATTGCAAATCTAGAGTCTTGTCTTTAGTCTTTCTTTCCCTTTGATTGAGCCTTGTTCTTACTGCCGAGACATTACAGCTTATACCTCTCTTTATTCACTTCATTTTGTGGTTTGAAAGTAATCTAATCCTATTGGTTAATAACCCATACAAGGCAATCCATCAAACCAAGTTTGAATCAGCAACAATTGAGAGAGAGTGATCACGAATAGGGCATACACGGGAGGTTTTTATTTCACTAACCTAACAAGTTCATGTGTTGAAGTTTGTTGTGATAATGTCTAGGTCACCGAGTCCAAGGCGTGAAGAAAGCAGCGAGCCATTGCCACCCTATTTGTTCACCATGCTCAAGCGCATGGAAGACAACTTGGCAACCTTGGGCACAAGGATGGAGACGCTTGAAGCTAGGACTCCTTCACCAGTTCATGTGTCAACCGTAGGCCAAGTCCTTGGCACCAATTTTGATATAGGTGGCCCTAGCCATGATCACCCAAGGCCCCCATTGCCAGACCAACAAGCTGCCTACCAAGCTTCTAGAGAGGTGTCTAGGGCATCTAAGGGCCATGTTGAACCACATGCCCAAGTGCCCTGCCAAGGAGCTGGTCCTTTTGTGCATAAGGAAGTCCATTCAAACTATCAATCACCTCGCTTTAGAGCTCCTTACGATCACAATGCTTTTGATGCTTTTCAGGGTTACCAAGGAGATGACATGGAAGACGCTTGGAGACCTGAGCCACCAAAACGTTTCCAACCAAGAATGGGGCGTGAGGATGACCAAGATAGGTCTAGGAAGTATCAAGGTGAAGATCCYAACATTTGAGGGCAAGTGTGATCCAGATGCATACATGGAATGGGAAACTAAGATAGAGCAGATTTGGACGTGCCACAACTTCCTCGAGCATATGAAGGTTCAATTGGCAGCCCTTGAGTTTAGTTGTTATGCCTTGATTTGGTGGGACAATCTCATCAAGGAGAGGAGGAGAACCCTAGATCCGGCCGTCAACACTTGGGAGCAAATGAAGGCACTAATGAGAGCTAGATATGTCCCTCAACATTACACTAGAGAGCTGCGCCAAAGGCTTGAAAACCTAAGACAAGGAAGCATGACAGCTGAGGAGATATATTATGCAATGCAAGTGGCCATGGTGAGGGCCAATGTGAGAGAAGATGAGGAAACTACTATGGCAAGGTATCTTAGGGTCTTGAATTCATATTTGGCTAACGAAGTTGACTTGTATCCCTATGAGTCCATGATAGAATTACTCCATTTGGCGGTCAAAGTTGAGAGGAAGACTAAAGCAAGGAGCCAAGGGAGCAAGGGAGGTCAAAACAACTTGTCGCCATGGAAGAACCAAGGCAACCGAGGCTGAGAGGCGCCTAGCACCAAGGGAAGTGGCCAAGGGAGCCAAGATGGGCTGAGGCGCAGTGGGCCACCCAATGCCAGCCCCACATCTTCCAAGACACCCATGCCATTTTCCACGCGACCCAAAGGGAGTACCCCTAACCCTACCTCTTCTAGGACTAAAGATATTATTTGCTTTAAATGTCAAGGTAGTGGTTATTATGCTAGGGATTGTGTCAATACTAGGACCTTAATTATCAATCATTTAGGTCAATATGTGAGTGAGAGTGATCAGGGTGAAGATGACATTGTTGATGAAAGTATTGCAGTGGAACATGATATGCATGATGGTGATGAAAGCATTGAGTAGGAACACGGTGAATCTTTAATTTGTAAGAGAACTTTACATGTCCAACCAGCCCCTTGTGAGGATGATCAAAGGRAAAATCTATTTCATACTAGATGCTTAGTCAAAGGTAAGGTTTCTAGCATGATCATTGATGGTGGTTGTTGTTGCAATATTGCTAGCAATGAACTTATTTCTAAATTGTAATTATCTACATTTTATCACCCTAGACCATATAAGTTGCATTGGATGAATGATTGTGGTGAGTTAAAGGTTAATAGGCAAGCTAAGGTTACAATTACACTTGGTCATTATGAGGATACTGTTTTATGTGATATTGTACCCATGCAAGCATGCCATATACTTTTGGGGTAGACCTTGGCAATATGATAGGAGGGTTGTACATGATGCGTTTAGCAATAGGTATTCTTTCACTTTTAATGGGCAGAAAATTGTGTTTAAACCCTATGTCTCCTATACAGATTGTGGAAGCCTATGAGAAGAAGAGGAAGGAGGATGAGGCAAGAGAGCAAACAAGGAGAGCCACAGCACCCACGCCAAAGGCGGCGCCAAGGGGACCAGCCACACCACATAGAGCCAAGGCGCCTAAGGATGAGCCTTTATCTCTAGCCAGCCCTAAACTACCTTCTAGTGTCCTTCTAGCTACCAAGAGAGACCATGCAGATAAACAGGTGGAGTTCATCAAGGTGTTGCATGCTAGGACAAGGGAGAGGTTGCTAGCCAAGGGAGAGCAAGTGGTGGCTAAGGCTAACAAAGGAAGGAGAAGATTGTTTTCCAGCCCAAAGACCTCATGTGGGTGCATTTGAGGAAGGAACGCTTGCCCAAAAGGCGCAAGTCCAAGCTGGCGCCTAGAGGAGATGGTCCTTTTAAGATCAAGAGGAGAGTTGGGGACAATGCCTATGTGTTAGAGCTGGCTGGAGACTATGGAGTTAGTGCCACATTCAATATGGGTGACCTTACTCTCTTTGAAGGAGGAGGCTTAGACCAAGACGACTCGAGGTCGAGTCCTTTCCAAGAAGAGAAGGATGATGAGGGACCACTCACCGCACCACGTATGGTGCCAACATTTGATGGCCCCATGACTAGAGCTAGGGCTAAGAAGATCCAACAATTCATTTACCCAGTGGGCCAAAAAAAAGTAGCCCAAGGTCGGTGGCCCATCTCTTCCACCTCTTTTCTTTCCGGGCCAAGAGAAGATACCCAGTGGGCCAAAAGAAGACAGCCCAAGATCAGTGACCCATGTCTTCCACTCTTTTCTTCATCGGCCAAGAGAGGATAGCCACTTGTTCTAGACTCTTTTCTTTGTAGGCCAAGAGAAGAAAAAAAGAAGACAGCCGAAGATCGGTGGCCCATGTCTTCCACCTCTTTTCCTTCGTGGGCCAAGAGAAGATAGCCCTTCGTTCTAGACTCTTTTCTTCGTGGGCCAAGAGAAGATAGCCCCTCGTTCTAGACTTTTTTCTTTGCAGGCCAAGAGACGATAGGTTTTCTTGTTTATTTTATGCTTCATACATTATTTCCTTTATAGCAAGGGACTCTAGTTGGATCTAGAGTTTGAAGACAAGTGAACCACCAAGGTATAAAGGGCTTCCTTGTCTTCACTTTAAAGGGAGATTTTCGGGGGTTAAAGGAACACAAAGAAAAATACTATTTTTCCTTTTGGTTGAATGCATCGAATTTCCTTAAGAGATTTAGAGCGCACTGTTTTTGATTTGGCTTAAGTTGTCTTGTGTGTGTTAATTCTTCAAGGGATTGGTGCTAGCAAGCTTCATTAAGTATCCTCCTTATGCGGGGTTGCCATAGTTGTGAAGGGACCAAAATGGCCCCCTCAAAAGGGACATTTTGACAAATACACAAAAGGATAAAAAGGGGGATAAAACATTTAACCCTTCCGATCCGGGGAGGAAAACCTAATTAAACCTTAAGTTAAAGAATTATTGTTTTTTTTGTTAAATTTACGTTAATTTAACCCACGAAGGTAAAGTAAAAAATTATTCTAAAAAACAAAATTCCTAATTCCCCAGTGGGAAAACTTCACAAAACCTTATTACCAACCAAAAATAGGGGGTTTCCCTAAAATCAAGGACTAACTTATTTGGTTGGTATGATTCGCGGTCGATCTTTCAAACCTCCCTTTTTTAATAACGGGGAACCTTTACGAAGGGGTACCAGGGTCGGGTTTACCAACCCCAACCCCCCCTTCACTTTCTTCTCTCAGGGGAGATACTACAAACTTATAGGGTGTCTGCCCCAACAAACCACTTAAATCTTTAAACTTTAGTTTCGGCATTCCTTAGGGAAATCTTTTTACGGAAACTCTTGTTCTTTCCTTCGAACCCCCCGGGCTTATTAACACAATATGCTAGTTATCAATTTCGATGGAAATTGCTCCCTGTACTTTTTTACCAAACCTTTTTCATTTCCTTTTATTTAAAGTATGCCTTTATAAGTACGTGTCTGGGGAGGAAGGAAGAATCTAATAATGAATAAAAAGTTGGCTAAACCTTTAAAAACCCAATGTTAGTTTTTTTGAAGACAGATATATTGACCTTTTAACTTTTTCCCAAAAACGTAGGGGGGGCCGTTTGAATTTTTAAAGGTTATATAACAAAAGGATTTTTGCTTTTCTGTGTTTTTCTTTTCTCATCTTTAGGTTCTCCTTATTTTCACCGTAAAGGGTTAAGCTAAAAACCGGGAAAAACGTGTTTGAAATTTGGGAAGCTTTTCGGTCTGGGCCTTATGTTTGAAAGTTAACAAAATACGGAAGTATTTTTTGGGATCGTGGGGGAGGCCCCTGTGGTTGTTTTCTTTTTTTTTTTTTTAAAACCCCCCCCTTTTTTTTTACCCCCCCCCCAGGAACGGGAGGAACTTTAAGAGCATATTCCTTCACAGTTTACCCCATATTTTAAATCATTATATAAAAAACATGGCGTTTAACCCCCAAAAATGGGGGTTATAAAACTTTTCTATTGGTTATTTTTTTGGATTTTTTTAAATTGTTTCTTTTACAAATAGATCTCGCCACCATTTTTACCCCTTTAATTTTAAATTTGGGGGGGTGATTTAAGGGGGTGAAATAAGTTCTTACTTTTACGGTAAAAAATAATTTAAGATTAGTAAAAAACGAAATTTTTTAAGGTTAATCGGTTCGTCCTTTTTAACCCAAAATCCAAAGGGAAGGGGAATAAAAGGGCCAAATGAATTAGTAATTTATTCCGAGGGGTATTAACCTTTAACTAGTTTTGTTCTTATGTAAAAATCGAAACGGGCGGAACTAAAATTTCTTTAAGTCAACTTCAAAGTCATTTATTAACAAATTAGGGAAAACCTTTTTATATATGTTTGTATAAGAATCGGTATCCAAAAAATCTTTTTCTAACCCGTTTTACGGGGCTATACTTTTTATCGGTATATATTCGTTTTCTAGGCTATTGGTGGAGTTGAAAGAATATAAAAAAAAGAATTAAAGACATTATTAAGAATTTAATTCAAGCACCGTTTATTAATCCAAAAACCGAACCCAACACACCGGGGGAACCAAACAATAAATCCTATAAAGAACGCGAAAATCTATGTGGCTTACCAACGGGCTTTAGGTATAATTTACTTAACTTTCTCTTCTCTTACAAAACGAAAAGGTCGTTTGGGGTAACCCTATGTGGAAAAAATAATCTTAAAGCTTTTTGCTTCCCGGGTTGCGTAAAGTTTCATCGTTCATTTCCTCCATTTTTTAATTTTAATATCAAAACCTTACTCTTGTTAAGTAGCCGCAAACGAAAAACCGTTACGGAAGCGAAATTCAGGTGGGAAACCGGTCGCCGAAAAAGTTAAACAAAAAAGGTTTAAAATGAACAAACTTTTTAAAAAAAGTAATTAGGAAAAAAGAAAAATGTAAAAGTATATTTTTAATTTTTAGCTTTATAAAGCAAGTTGAAATAAAAAGGTCGAAGCTAAATATCATCTTAACAAAGTAAAAAAACAACTTATGTAGTAGCATTAAAACTTTAAAAAAGTAAAACTTCTTTCTTAAAACGAAATTCTAAAACAAAAAAAAAAAGAATTTGTAGACCCTTTAATTAACCTTCGGCACAGCCCGAAAAAAAATGGTTAACACCGGTTAAAAAAAAAGATTAATGATAACAATATAAGACTATTACCGTCTTTAAAAGGCGTTAAATTAACCGAAATTTTCTAAAAACTTGCCGATTCGAAACCCAATTTTACACTTTATTATCCTGCCAACGGGAACCATTACCCTTAAAAAGGGCGTAACCGTAAAAAACTTTTCGAACGGCGTAGCCAAAAGTTCCCGTACACCAAAACCTTTTTCACTTTTTTTCTCTCTTAGGACCCTCTTAACCCGTTTTTTATTCTTCGCCCAAACACTTTATCCTTTTTTTTTACAACAGGGTTTCGTCACCATTCCCCAGGGGTTCTTTTTTTAGGGATCCTCCTTTTTTGGTGACCTCTCCGACCGCTTATCGAAAACTTATACCCATCCATTTATCCCGATATTACTTTGTAACTTTTTAACAGGTTTCCATTTTCTTTTTTAATTTTTTTAAACAAAAAAAATGTCTAAATAGGACGTGCTAGAAAGAAAGGAAGAAAATCTTAAATTAGTTTAAAAAAAGCTACGCTAAAAAAACCTTTTCCATAAACGTACTTTTTTTGAAAAGACTTGATAAATTTTTAACTTACACCTCTAAATTCGGTGTTATTCCGGAAGCCCTTAGATTCTGTGTTTGTGTTTGGTTCTTTTTTGTTACCTTCTACAAATTCTTTTTTCGGCCCGGTACCTTCTTTAAACGTCTTTAATCTTTCTTAATTAAACTTTTCTTTTTTTACCTTTGGTGGTCCGTTGGGTTGAGAACCTAGAAAAAAAAAAATTCTAGTTTCTAGTTTATCGGTTTAACTCCTTAAAAGTTGGAAAGAAGGAAAATGGTCGGAATGGTGGTTAACCGGGGTACGTCCCGCGGTGCGTGTTCCTTCCCTTATGGGACGGTTACCTTTTCGAAACGATCGGGTGGGGGTTAGGGACAAACTTTTCTTAATTGTGTGTGTTCCTTGTTTGAAAATTCCCGTTTTAGTGTGTACGTATTAGATTTTAGGAGAGTTCTTTTAGCTACGCGTAAAGTTGGGGTTTTTCCTTCGCGCACAAAAATAATAAACCAAAATTGGTGTTTACTTAAAGAGGGGGTTTCACCTTCTCGTTTCCTTTCGAAATATTGCAATTCCAACCCGATGGAACGAATGAAAATTGATTAGAAGGGATTTTTCCTTTATCCAGAAAGGAACAAAACTAGTCATCTTTAGCGGGTTGACCGGAACAAGGTTGAAAGAAAAGGGGATTTCTTAATCCAGAAAAGAACAACGGAGATACCGGGGTTGGGTACGACGGTTGTTTTACTCCGAATCCTTTCTAGGAGCGTTTGTATCCGATTCGGGAGGAAACCTTGTATTCATCTTACGGTTCGATCGGAACCAAGGCCGATTGATAACAAATAAAACCCACTGTGAAGAATCGCGGATCGAAGATCAGGGATAACCCCCGGTAGTTTTACATCGGGGGTGGTTATATTCAAACCACACCCATTCACCAGGGAAGTACGTTAGGGTTAATCTTACACCCCCTAAAATCGGGAAGGTGTTTTCTGAGCTAAAGATCTGTCGTTTGTGTCTTCGTTTTTTTGTTTGGACCTTCTATAAACTCTTCGTTCAAGTTCCCCGTTACCTCTTTTTAGCTTATCTTTCTAAAATTGTAAACCCCTTTTTCTTTTTGACTTTCGATTTGTTCCCGTTGGTTGGCGAACTTAAGAGAAAACTTCTTAAGTTCTGTTTATGGCTAAACTCCTAAAGTTTGAAGGAGGGGGAAAAAAATTTTTCGGAGTCGTGTTACCCGGGGTTACCGTTTTTCGGTAACGTGTTTTCCTCCTATTGAGTACCTTTTCGAACGATCGTCGCGTTCAGGGAACTTTCTTTAATTTGTGTGTGTTCTGTGAATTTCCGGTTTAGTTCGTTTGTTTACGCGTTGAAGATTTTTAGAGAAAAAGGTTTTTCCCTTAAGGCTTCCCCGTAAAGTTGATTTCCTTTTTGTTCAAAAAGAAAAAACGAAAACACACCCAAAGAAAGTTGGGTTACTTAATAAGCGGCGAGTTTTTTCACTTTTTTGTTCCTTTCGGAAAAAAATATGGATCCAACCGCGAAATGAACAGGAAGTCTGGGGTATCCTTCCCAGTTAAGTGCCAAAAAAGGTTTAGGGTTCTAAAACAGGGAAAGCCGATAATTTCCTTCGATTAGGTTATTTTTAATTATTTATTTTTGATCTTTCCGATACAAGAATTTTTAGGCGTTAATTGTGTAGGGTTTCTTTAGCGAGTGTAGGAACTTTTCCAAAGCGGAAGGAAAACAAACCGAAGGATTACCGGGCGTACGGGCGTTTGTTTACTTCCGAATACTTTTCTTAGGAGCCGTTGGTTTTTATTCGGGATCGAAGGAACTTGGTTCATCTTTACGTTGGAATGGAAACAGTCGAAAGAAACAAAAACCTTTAAAAGAAGAATGGGGAACCGCGCGGACGCGATTCAGTTAACCCCCGGGGTAGGTTTAACAAAATTCACGGTCGGGTATGGCACTCACACCAACTCACATAGGAGAGTAGTAGGCGGGGAAAAGAACCTTCCTGACCTTGGCGAGCTTTCAAGGTAGACCAAGTTCACTAAACACCCTAAAAATCGGGTGTTACGCCGAACCTAACGGATCTGTGTTTTCGTGTTTTTCGTTTCTTTTTTTGTTAACCTTCTATAATCTTTGTTCAGGTTTCACCTCTCTTTAGTTTTTTACCTCTTTAAATCTTTATCTTCCTATTAACTTCTTTTGACCTTTTTGCCCGTTGGTCAATTTCGTTTGCGGAACTTTTAAAAGAACTCTAAGTTTCCCTTTTTTTTTTTTGGGTTTTTTTTTAAAATGGTACTTCCTTGTAAACGTGGAAGTAAAAAGGAAATGTTGGGGATGTTTTTGTTTTTTTTTTTTAAACAAAA
>MEJB01000030.1:1128326-1147765 GCA_001752375.1 Rhazya stricta
CTCTACATATCAGTTTTCTCATGCTGCTAGCCACTGTAGTTATAGTTGATGGCTCATGGAACTAACATATTATCTTCAACCTACATATCTTCAATTGCTGTCCTTAGTCTACTACGATGTATTTTGTTCTAAGCTGGTAGTCTTACCTACTATCCTTGTTAAGTTGTACTTCCACTGTTTTAATATGGATTTTATAGTACTGACTACCGAGAGGCAGTCGGTGACTCGTTTGGCCCCAATTATACCTAGGGGACAGTGGGACGGCCAAAGGTAGTATTAGAGCCTTGAATCTGGAGGAACTAATGGTTACAGATGAGCCTAGGTTTCGAATCTAAGGATTTTTGGATAAAATTAAAGAGCCTAGATCTTACGTTATGAACCTAGCAGGACTTAATGGATATAGTTGTAAGACCATAGATGTGAGCATGCGTAAAAATTAATAAGATCATATAGATCTATTTTAATTAGGATTATGTTCGTGATTGTAAGAAATGAATTATTGGAAAATTCCTGATAGGTCTACATGCTAGGAATTGTACCCGAATTTGTGACTAACATGCTTAGCAGTATTATTGTTGAGTTTGATACATTAGTGTGTTCAGATATGGCACCTCAAACGCGAAAAAGTGGTCAACAGAATACCCCTAAACCAAGGGGTAGACAAGTTTGTTTTAGAAAGCTCTAATTATAGATGGTGCCAAGAGAGTGAAGATATCTCCAAGAAAGGTAATGATGTGGGGATTAGCCACAAAGCTTGGATCTAGATACAAACACAAACAAGAAAACAGTGGAAGATGTTAGATGAAAGTCGGCAATGGAACAAATTAGAATAGAAAGGATAATTGAAAGAAAACTAGAACCAACAAGGCAACAACCCTTGATCTCTTGAGATCAAGAACCAAATACCAATGAGAATTCAACCTTCTTCCCTTTGCAACCTTACACAATGGCCATGGCAGCCATGCACAAGGAGAATACTCAATGAAGCTTGCTAGCACCAATCCGTTGAAGAATTAACACACACAAGACAACTTAAGCCAAATCAACAACAATGCACTCTAAATCTCTCAAAGGAAATTCGATGCATTCAACCAAAAAGGAAACCGTGTTTTTTGTGCTCTTAAACAAATGAATTCTGAGTTCTAAAAGTGAAGACAAGGAAGCCTTTTATACCTAGGTGGCTTACCTTGCTATAAAAGGAGACTAATGCATAAAACATAAAATAAGCTAGAAAACCATGTCTTAAAAATCCATTACATATCCCAAAATAATCTTCAAACATCTGTGAGGTCTTCTTGTGCTCCTATGGCCACCATCCTCAACAAATGAGGCTTAGGAAGATCCTCCAACATAGCTAGCTCCTTGGACAAGTAGAATGCAACTACCTTGTCCAATTCGTGTTGGATCTTCTTAGCCCTAGCTCTAGTCATGGGGCCATCAAATGTAGGCACCATAGGTGGTGTGGTGAGTGGTCCCTCATCAGGTAAAAAATATTCCCCCACCGCCCCAGCATCCTAAGATCACATGCAAGTATTGTGGCAAGCGGGGACATCGGGAAATGGACTGTAAAAGGAAAAATAACCAGTGTATCCTATGTGGAAGCTCTAAACACTTTGTTTGCGCATGTCCTCGTAGAACTTACCCTCCTCAAGGAAGTCCAAATCCAAACTAGCAGGAGCTCAATCCCACAAGCAAATAGGTCCGGAAAGCCTCCAGTTAAGGCTTGAGTATTTACGGTAGAAAATAGAGATGCGAGTGAAGATTCCAATGTGGTGGAAGGTACTCTATTCTAGTAGACCTTGGATCTACCCATTCTTTCGTAGCATCGCACTTATACGATCAACCCCACTGAATTGATGTGTAGATACTTAGTAAGAACTCTGATAAAAGAAACTAGAGTTGCCGACGTAGTGAACCCGAAGTGTAATATTTTTGTGGGTCTACTTCCTGGAAATTTGATAGTACTACTCTTTAAGGATTATGATGTGATACGAAGTATGGTTGGGTTGTCTAGACATTGTGCACATCTTGATTGTAGAATAAAACAGTTAAGAGGGTGATAAGAGTAAGTTTAGGAATCCAATCATTTCAGGGGTTAAGGCTAGGAAGTTACTTAAAAAGGGTTTCCAAGTATGCTTAGCCTACTTGATCAACCAATTGACAAGCATGGGGAAACAAGAATGTTGTTTGGGTAGTGGTTGATTGCCTNTGCCGACGTAGTGGACCCGAAGTGTAATATTTTTGTGGGTCTACTTCCTGGAAATTTGATAGTACTTCTCTTTAAGGATTATGATGTGATACGAAGTATGGTTGGGTTGTCTAGACATTGTGCACATCTTGATTGTAGAATAAGACAGTTAAGAGGGTGATAAGAGTAAGTTTAGGAGTCCAATCATTTCAGGGGTTAAGGCTAGGAAGTTACTTAAAAAGGGTTTCCAAGGATACTTAGCCTACTTGATCAACCAATTGACAAGCATGGGGAAACAAGAATGTTGTTTGGGTAGTGGTTGATTGCCTAACCAAAATCAGCTGATTTTGTTTCAATCAACATCTAATAACCTTTGGAGAAACTAGCAGAGTTGTATATACATGAGACCATAAAACTTCATGGCATGTCGATAAATATCACTTAGACCGAAATCCGACATTTACCTCTTAATTTTGGCAAAAATTCCAGAAGGCAATGGGCACGACGCTRAGCTTCAGCACAATGGCACACCCTCAATGGACAGRTAATCAGAAAGGACTATACAAATCCTGGAGGAAATGTTTCAAGCATGTGTTATGGATTTCGAATTCAAATGGGCAGAGAATCAAGCACTTGCAGAATTCGCGTGCAATAACAGCTACCAGTCTTTGATCAGGATGGCACCCTAYGAAGCACTCTATGAAAAAATATGTTAATCACCAATTGCCTGGGAAGAAACAGGAGAAAGGCATATCTGGAGAGATAGTCAATTACCAAACATGGAGGAAACATGTCAAAAGATGAAGCTAACCACAAACCGATTATTAGCTGCTCAAAGTCAAAAGAAAAGTTACGATGATAACTGACAGAAATACCTAAAGTTTAAAGAAGGTGATGAAGTCTTTCTAAAATTGAGGCCCTATTGCGGATTGGTCAAAGACCTGAGGAGCAGTAAGCTAAGTCCTAGATACATCGGACAATTTGAGGTACTAGAAAAGATCGGAGTAGCTGCACACAGAATCGCATTGCCGACTGAGCTAACTGGAATTCATGATATATTCCATGTGTCACAACTCAAGAACTACAACCCCGCATCAGATCATGTGATAAATGAGGCAAAAATCAGGTTGCATGCGAACCTGTCATACTGAAAAACCAGTACAAATATTGAGTTCCAGTATTAAAAAGCTACGAAACAAAGAGATTCAATGGGAACATCATGGGATTTCAAAAGCGACATAGGAATCTGAGGATACATGAGACACAAATACCAACTTATTCCAGGTAAGTAAAAATCTCGAAGAGGAAATTTCCTTAAGAGAGAGAAAGAGAAGGTGACGACTTGGATATTTCTAGAAGATAGAAACTGACATAGGTTATGATATTGTGAGTAGGTTTAGTAAAAGATTTAGAATATTAGAAATAGGATATTATTAGGCTTAGAATTTGGGATAGGATTACACAGTTAGAATAAATCCGAACATAATCTTGGTTTAATCGAATTTTGAAAATTTCTTTTTCTAAAAATTTTGTCTTTGATTTTTTGTTTAAACTTTGAAAACATTGCAGATTTAAATTTATTCTATTTTCTAAATTTGATTTTGTCAGCTTTATTTTTGAAAACTATATATTATTGTCTTTCTAAATTGATTTATAACCTTATTAGCTTATATTTGAGTCCAAGGCTTAGCTTAAAACTGTTCTAAAAATTTCAAAACTTCCATTTTGTTTTCTTGTCTTCATCTTAGCCAATTTGTTCATCACCAAATCACAGTCGTTGCCCTCAACTCTAGATTCAATCTTATTCATTAATCACCCACCAATGCATGTTAAGTATTTGGCAAGAAACTTGCATGAGTTCGCATGGGTATGTGGCAGGTTTTGGTGAGTATTTTAGCATGATTTTACAGCTGCTATTCATAAGTTGAGCTGTCCAATTATGGGAAGTTCTTAGCAAATAAACTACAAGTATGCTGGCTGATTACCATGAAGTTTCAGCTAGAAAATGGACAGCTAATCATGGTGAGTTATCAAGCTTTGGTTATAGATTTCTTAGTGTTTAGACAGATATAAATTGAGGCGTCATTTTCCCATGTATTGAAGAAGTAAAGTGGTAATTGTTTTTTCATTCTTGCATGAAATTACCAGCCAATTCCACTTCAATTCCACTGGTTTCATCTTATCTTTCGCAGCCTAGCTTTCTTCGCCAATAACCTCTATAAATTGAACCAAGTTACTCACTTTTTTACACACTAAGATCAGCTACATTTCTACAGCAGCTGAATTKCTTTCTTCAAAATCAAAACTTCTAYTTGTTCTCTACTTCCTGAAATAGCCGATCAAACCCTTCTTTTTTCAAGACAATAGCCCTTCATTTCATCCTTAGTACATGTATGTAACTTGCCATTATTTCCATCATGGTACTGTCATGATATGAGTATAGGGTCTCAAAAATGTTTTGGAGTTAAGTGTTTCATAAAAAGTTTAGAAAACATAAGACATGGCTTTAGGGTTTGCTTCAGTCTTCTGGATGAAACCAGTTGGCATTTCAAATTGATTTTGGAAACCATGATTTACATAGTGAATTTAACTTTTGATATACCAGTTGGAAAGCCATGGACTTAAGAAGAGTTTTATGTAAATTCCATTCAATTTGAACATGTAAAAACTCAAGATATGAGTTGGTATTTATAGTGTGCAATTCTTTTTTAAATAGACATTCTGATGAGGTCCATCAACATGCATGATGCCTACATTTGATGGCCCCATGACTAGAGCTAGGGCTAAGGGAGATCCAACAAGAGTTGGAGAAGGTAGTTTGCATTCTACTTGTCCAAGGAGCCTAGCTATGTTGGAGGATCTTCCTAAGCCTCATTTGGTTGAGCATCGTGGCCATAGAGCAGCAAGAAGACCTCAACGGATGTTTGAGGATTATTTTGGGATAATCACAAAAAAAAAAAAAAAAATTGAGTTTGTCCACCATTGTTGAGTCTTGAGTTGTGCTTTGCGTTTCTCACCATATTGTTGTTTGTTCTTTGTGTGTTAGGATCAATCCCAAGACTCTTGGCGTGCCAAACTCATTTTGAAAACAGATCTTTGGAGCTTGAGAGTCCAACCAAGCCTAACTAACCAGGCGCCTAGCCTTTGTTCACACAACTGATCACCAAACACACCATCCAAGACCATAATACCACCTTGCCTTCGTCCATCATAACCCTACCACACTTTCAAAGCCATCCACTCAACAAGGCAAGGCAAATCCAAGGAGAAATCCCTCTAGGTGGCGCCTCAACCCTACACTACCCCAGCTACCCAAGCTGCCCTAACCACCCCCAGGCCACTTCGGAATTCACACCAGACTAGCTTGGAGCATTGGTTACAACCATATCCTACAAATCCGCCAATTCAAAAAATTCAGTTGGTGCGTTGGTTACAACCATATCCTATAAGTCTGCCAATTCAAAAATTCAATTGGCCTTGACTTGTAACCAACTCTTCCACATTCCACCCAACCCTATTATCAAGGCGTTTGTTACTCTTGTTTGTTATTTTTGAAATTCAAATAGCATAGGATATTCTTATCTTGTATTTACAGTTCAGACAAAAACAGAAGAAAAGAAAAGAAATTCAAAAAAAAAAAAAAGAAAGGAAGAAAAGAAGAAGTCTCACATATTACTAGTCTATAGTTGTGGTCAACTCATATCATCAAGACTTAAGTTGAACACTTGGAAGACATCAAGGTACCTTACCTCCTACCCTAAGCCTACGCCCTACCCTATGCCAAGCCACTTCCTCATGCTATTCTGAAGCTTCATTGGCATCTTCAAGGCTGAGTAAAGTTACGTCTATCCTTCTCTTCAAGTGATAAATCTTCTTCTAAAGTCTTGATTGCACATTCCTTATTGCAAATCCAGAATATTCTCTTTAGTATTTCTTTCCCTTTTGTTGAGTCTTGTTCCTCCTGCCAAGACATTGCAGCCTTATATCTCTCTTTATTCACTTCATTTTGTGGTTTTAAAGTAATCTAATCCTATTGGATGTTGATCTAGACAAGGCAATCCATCAAATCAAGTTTGAATTAGCAACAATTGAGAGAGAGTGATCACAAAGAGGGCATACACGCGAGGTTTTTGTAGTATTTCACTAACCTAACAAGTTTGTGTGTTGAAGTTTGCTGTGACAATGTCTACGTCACCTAGTCCAAGGCGTGAAGAAAGTCCTCAATTCAAGAGCAGCAAGCCATGGCCACCCTATTTGTTCACCATGCTCAAGAGCATGGGAGACAACGCCACCTTGGCCACAAGGATGGAGGCGCTTGAAGGTAGGACCCCTCCACCAGTCCATGTGCCAACCGTAGGTCAAGTCCTTGGCACCAATTTTGATATATGCGGCCCTAACCATGATCGCCTGGGGACCCCATTGCCAGACCAGCAAGCTGCCTACCAAGCTTCTAGAGAGGCGTCTAGGGCGTCCAAGTGTTATGTTGAGCCACATGTCCAAGTGCCTACCAAGGCGCTGGTCCTTTTGTGCATAGGAAAGTCCATTCAAACCATCAATCACCTCGCTTTAGAGCTCCTTACAATCACAATGCTTTTGATGCTTTTCAGGGTTACCAAGGAGATGACATGGAAGAGGATTGGAGACCTGAGCCACCAAGACGGTTCCAACCAAGAAGGGGGCGTGAGGTTGAGCAAGATGGTCTAGGAAGAGTCAAGGTGAATATCCCAACATTTGAGGGCAAGTGTGACCCGGATGCATACATGGAGTGGGAGACTAAGATAGAGCAGATTTGGACGTGCCACAACTCCCCCGAGCATAGGAAGGTTCAATTGGCAGCCCTTTAGTTTAGTGGTTACGCCTTGATTTGGTGGGACAATCTCATCAAAGAGAGGAGAACCTAGATCCGATTGTCAACACCTGGGAGCAAATGAAGGCACTAGATAGATATGTCCCTCAACATTACACTAGAGAACTTCGCCAAAGGCTTGAAAACCTAAGACAAGGAAGCATGACAGCTGAGGAGACATATAATGCAACGCAAGTGACCATGATAAAGGCCAATGTGAGGGAAGATGAAGAAACCACTATGGCAAGGTATCTTACGGTTTTGAATTCTTATTTGCCTAACGAAGTTGACTTGTATCCCAATGAGTCTATGACAGAATTGCTCCATTTAGCGGTCAAAGTTGAGAGGAAGACTAAAGCAAAGAATCAAGGGAGCAAGGGAGGTCAAAACAGCTTGTCACCATGGAAGAACCAAGGCAACAGAGGCCGAGAGGCACCTAGCCCCAAGGAAAGTGTCCAAGGGAGCCAAGGTGGGCTGAGGCGCAATGGGCCACCCAACTCCAGCCCCACATCTTCCAAGACACCCATGCCATCTTCCACACAACCCAAAGGGAGTACTCCTAACCCTACCTCTTCTAGGACTAGAGATATTGTTTGCTTTAAATGTCAAGGTAAAGGTCATTGTGCTAGGGATTGTGTGAATACTAGGACCTTAATTATCAATCATTTAGGCCAATATGAGAGTGAGAGTGATAAGGATGAAGATGACATTGTTGATGAAAGTGTTGCAATGGAACATGATACGCATGATAGTGATGAAGGCATTGAGTATGAATATGGTGAGTCTTTAATTTGTAAGAGAACTTTGCATGTCCAACCAGCCCCTTGTGAGGATAATCAAAGGAAAAACCTATTTCATACTAGATGCTTAGTCAAAGGTAAGGTTTTGTAGCATGATCATTGATGGTGGCAGTTGTTGCAATATTGGTAGCAGTGAGCTTATTTTTAAATTGCAATTATTTGCATTTTATCACCCTAGGCCATATAAGTTGCATCGGATGAATGATTGTGGTGAGTTAAAGGTTAATAGGCAAGCTAAGGTTACAATTACACTTGGTCATTATGAGTATACTGTTTTATGTGATGTTGTACCCATGCAAACATGCCATATACTGTTGGGTAGACCTTGGCAATATGATAAGAGAGTTGTACATGATGGGTTTAGCAATAGGTATTCTTTCACTTTTAATGGGTAGAAAATTGTGTTTTAGCCTATGTCTCCTATGCAGATTGTGGAAGCCTACGATAAGAAGAGGAAGGAGGATGAGGCAAGAGAGCAAGCAAGGTGAGCCACAGCACCCACGCCAAAGGTGCCAGTGCCAGGGGGCGGCCATGCCCAAGGCAGCGCCAAGAGGGCCAGCCACACCACATAGAGCCAAGGCGCCTAAGGATGAGCCTCTATCTCTAACCAGCCCTATACCACCTTCTAGTGTCCTTCTAGCTACCGAGAGAGACCATGCAGATAAACAGGTGGAGTTGATTAAGGAGTTGCATGCTAGGACAAGGGAGAGGTTGCCGGCCAAGGGAGAGCAAGTGTCAGCTAAGGCTAACAAAGGAAGGAGAAGGATTGTTTTCCAGCCTGAAGACCTCGTGTGGGTGCCATTGAGGAAGGAACGCTTCCCCGAAAGGCGCAAGTCCAAGCTGGTGCCTAGAGGAGATGGTCCTTTCAAGATCAAAAGGAGAGTTGGAGACAATGCCTATGTGTTAGAGCTGCTCGGAGACTATGGAGTTCGTGCCACATTCAATGTGGGTGACCTTACTCTCTTTGAAGGAGGAGACCTAGACCAAGATGACTCGAGGTTGAGTCCTTTCCAAGAAGGGGAGAATGATAAGGGACCACTCACCACACTACCTATGGTGCCTACATTTGATGGCCCCATGACTAGAGGTAGGGCTAAGGAGATCCAACAAGAGTTGGACAAGGTAGTTGCATTCTACTTGTCCAAGGAGCTAGCTATGTTGGAGGATCTTCCTAAGCCTCACTTGTTGAGCATGGTGGCCATAGGAGCACAAGAAGACCTCAAGGATGTTTGAGGATTACTTTGGAATTTTTAAGTTTTCTAGCTTATTTTACGTTTTATGCATTAATTTCCTTTTTTATAGCAAGGTAAGCTGATATGAGGATTAGCCACAAGGCTCGGATCTAGACACAAACACAAACAAGAAAACAATGGAAGATATTAGAACAAGTCGGCAATGGAGAAATCAGAATAGAAGGATAATTGAAAGAAAAACTTAAACCAACAAGGCAACAATCCCTGATCTCTTGAGATTAAGAACCAAATACCAATGAGGATTCAACCTTCTTCCCTTTACAACCTTACACAGTGGTTATGGCAGCCACGCACAAGGAGGATACTTAATGAATCGTGCTAGCACCAATCCCTTGAAGAATTAACACACACAAGACAACTTAAGCCAAATCAATGACAAAGTACTCTAAATCTCTCAAGGAAATTCGATGCATTCAACCGAAAGGAAAACAGTGTTTTCTTTATGTTCTTCAACAAATGAAATCTACCCTTCAAAAGTGAAAACTAGGAAGTCTTTTATACTTAGGTGGCTTACCTTGCTATAAAAGGAATCTAATGCATAAAATATAAAATAAGCTAGAAAACATATCTTCTCTTGGCCCGCAAAGAAAAGAGTATAGAATGGGGGGCTATCTTCTCTTGGCCCACAAAGAAAAGAGTCTAGAAAGAGGGGCTATCTTCTCTTTGCCCACAAAGGAAAGAGGTGGAAGACATGGGCCACTAATCTTAGGCTGTCTTCTTTTGGCCCACTGGATAAAGGAATTGTTGGATCTTCTCAGCCCTAGCTCTAGTCATGGGGCCATCAAATGTTGGCACTATAGGTGGTGTGGTGAGTGGTCCCTCATCATCCTCCCCTTCTTGGAAAGGACTCGACCTCGAGTCATCTTGGTCTAAGTCTCCTCCTTCAAAGAGAGTAAGGTCACCCACATTGAATGTGGCACTAACTCCATAGTCCCCGGGCAGCTTCTCTCTACCCCGATTGCCTGACCGTCTTTTACCGCCTGGTCTTCTTCCGTCCCCCGAAAATATGGATCCGCACCGAAATGGAACGAATATTTTCCCTTGATTACGTATTTTGTATTTTATGTCGATCTTTTGGTACCAGAATTTTTATGGTAAATGTATAGGGTTCTTTAGGAGTTTGTAGGCAGCTCCAGAAGAACAGAGGATACGGTGGTAGGAGTTGGTTTTACTCCGAATTCCTTCTGGGTTGTATTGATTATCGGAGAACCTGTTCATGCTTACGTTGATGGAAGAGGTTGAAGCACAACCTAGAAGAATCGATCGAGGATCAGGTACCCCGCGTAGTTTACATTCGTGGGTATCCACCCCCCACCAACTCCACCAAGGGACGTAGTCCTTTGTTTATAGGGGGTGGCGGGTCGTAGGATTTTCTAGTGTACGTTCATAACACCGTCGCCGCTTAGCCCTTTACCTGGCATTTTCCTGTTTTTGATGGTCACACGTTAGGAGTACACCCTTCGGAACTTGATGACCACAAACGCGTACCGAGGAGCATCTTGGATTGGGGAGGAGTTCCTTCGAGGTTTAGGTTGATCGTCCTGGCCAGGTTAGGGGTGTGTCGTTTATCCAAGGCCTTTCGGGGAGGTCAGATTCCGGAACTCATAAATACCATCTTTATCTTCTACCGCCTTCACTGTTGCTAAGGTTACACCACCTTTCCATGAGATAAGATCATCTGGAACCTAGATGGGTAAAAGAAAGGCGATCGTTAGCGTGGAATGATGCTAGTTGGGGTCGCACTTAACTACCATGATCTATTGAATCATTGCATGGAGACTATTTTCTTGATCTCGACCCGGCTGCATCACCCTTTGGCCCTTCACATTATAAAAAAAGCACGCCAGATTGAAGGACCTTAACTATCATGATGAGAATTCCTATACTACGACTATGCTTCATACCAACCGAACAGATTGCTAACACCGGCCGTAGAAGCGTGGAGTCTTATTGCGTGTCAATTCTCCCACTAATTCTCATTCAAATCCTTAGGTAGTAAAGTCCCAAATTCGGATCCTTCAATGAATTTTTCCCAAAGGTTCCTATTTGAATCGGAATGAACTAAGTTTTGGTTAACTGTTCGTACCCTTTGTTCTTACAAACAAAACCCATCACCAACTAACGGATTGGTCTTAGTCGCACTAAAGCAAAGTTAGTTGGTAGATTATTTGGAAACTCTTTGATCGTCTCATTTTAATATATGTACTCTGGTATTTGAAGGTACCGCACATCTTATTAGTAATTTAAATGGAGAATTAAAAACCGTTTTTATGTGTGTGTTGTGTTTCTTCGAAGTTTACCCCGTGTTTTGGGAGTTTTCATTAGTTCTTTCCTGATATTGTTTAGACCTCCTTACACAGGGTCGTACACAATACCTAAAGCTTAAGTTACCGGTCTTCTTAGTTCGGTGAACGTCTTAAGCGCATGTTATTGTCATGGGGAGAAACTAGTCCTACCGTGGGATGTTTCGTGAAGGATTTCTTTTTTATACAGTTGAGGTGGTTAACGGACTCTTCTTTGTCCTCTTTCCGTATAGACCTCTCTATTTAGTTTAATGGTTTGTACCCTCCTTTGTACAGTTTTTCTACTTCGATTAGTTTTTGCTAATAATCAGACGAGTTTCAGTTTTCTTTTCAATGCTACCTATTGACCTGTCGTTATGGAATTGTTGCAAATTTCTTCCACTACTTCAGAAAGGATTTTTAACTCCGGGATAACTCCTAACCCAGGTTTTCTGGGGCTCCTCGTCATTCGATTTCAGGATCTATGTAGCCTGGTTAAAACTCCAGATCTTTTTAGCTCATCGCAAACGTGTGTCTTAGCGTAACGGCTGACTCGATTGACTTAAGTACTATGATAGGTACACAGGGTGTTGGTTCTTGATGTTGGCGGCGTAGTCTAGATACACCTATTACTCCGTTTTTATCCAACGTTACGACTTGGACAGTAGACTTTTTGGTCTGTTTATAACTTCAGATCATAATTTTTCGATGCTTTGTTCTCTAAGGTTACCCTTGTAGTACCCTAAAAGTTTCGCTGGTATCCTTAGGACTCCTAATGTACTCTGTGGTTTATGGTTGAATAAGGTCCATTCATTTTTAGAGCTTCTCTTTAAAGGAATTCTCTCTCTCTCCTCTCTCTTCCACTGCTGAACCCTATAAAGATCTTCTATCTTTGACTGCATCCCAATACTATAACGCTCATTAAATCATTTTCTAAATCTTATAATCTTTATCCTATAATAATCCGAATCTTAAACCTATCCTATGTGTCAATCTTATTTAGGCTTTTTATTAGAGCCAAAGATTAGCTTAAATCTTTTAAAGAAAAAAGATTTTTAAAACAGAAAACTAAAAAAAATAAATTTGAACCTTTTGTAACGTCAATTTAAATAAGATTAAAAGATTTAAACTAAAAAGAGGTCGAAAATTAAAAGAACTTCCTTGATATATAATAAACAGAAAGATTTAACTAAATATTGGAATAATCGAAAATTATAAACTCAGGTTCCGGAATCGAATTTTTGACAAGATTTTTAAAGTTTGAAGGTAACACAAAAAAGAGGAACAGAAGTAGAATCGGTGAAAAAAGTAGTGGTTTAGTGTCAACAAACGGGAGGGTTGAGATGTAGAGGTTAGAATAAGCAATTAGTGGCGTGGTTACGTACAATTCATTTAAACCGGTTCTTTGAACGTTACTCAACGCGTACCCATAACCAACCGTCCAAAAACCACTCGATAAAATTGCGTACTAAAATGTCGCGATAAGGTACTCAACTCGACAGTTTTTTGGGTTATACCCTTCAAGAATCGTTATTGAATGTTCATACGACCCGGCTAATGGTACTTCAAAGTCGATCTTTTACCTGGTCGATTGTACCACTCAATAGTTCGAAACCAACATCCTAAAGGAATGCACCCAAATCTGTCTATATTTAACTTTCCACAGTAAAAGGTACATAACTGGCTTCGCTTTCCACCATTAATAAAAAAGTAAAGAAACGTACTTTGATGTCGGTTAAGTGAAGTTAAGGTTGACCAAAGTAAATAGAAAGTGTCGAATCGAAAAGGACAGCGGTTGTTGGAGATGTTTAACTTGGTTCAAATGAGTGAAAAAATGTGTGGATTCTAGCGTCGAGTAAAGATGTCGTCGAACCTTAAACGAAAGGAAGTTTTAGTTTTTGAAGATGAACAAGAGATTGAGAGGACTTTATCGCTAGGTTTGGGAAGAGAAAGAAGAAGTTCTTTATCGGGAAGTAAGTAGGAATTCATGTAATACATTGAAACGGGTATAAAGGTAGTCCACCATGACAGGTTACTATACTCATATCCCAGAGTTTTTACAAAGCCTCAAATTCACAAAGTAATTTTTCAAATCTTTTTGTATTTTCTTGTCCGAAATCCCAAACGGAAGTCAGAAGACCTACTTTGGTCAACCGTTAAAGTTTAACTAAACTTTGTACCTAAATGTATCACTTAAATTGAAAACTATATGGTCAATTTTTTTGGTACCTGAAAATTCTTCTCAAAATACCGTTAAGGTAAGTTAAACTGTACATTTTTGAAGTTCTATACTCAACCATAAATATCACACGTTAAGAAGAAATTTATCTGTAAGACTACTCCCCTGTGAGGTGGTGTGATCGGATACTACGGATGTAAACTACCGGGGGTACTGATCTCGATCCCCGATTCCCTCTAGGTTGTTCTCAACCTCTTCCATCAAACCGTAAGGATGAACAGGTTCCCCTCGGATCGATACAACCTCTAGCAAGGATTCGGAGGTAAACCAACTCGTAGCACCGGTACTCGTTCGTTCTTTTGGAGGTTCCCTACAAACTCCTAATAAAACCCTTATTAGTGTTTTTTTTTTTTTTTTTTTAACCTCAAAACAGGTGGTAACAACTCAAGAAACTCAACACGAAACGCAAAGAGTGGTATAACAACAAACAAGAAACGACAAATTCTAGTTTCTGATTATGAGCGCCCGCACGGTTTGAGTAAAACTTTGTCTAAGAAACCTCGAACTCTCAGGGTGCTTCTGATGGATTGGTCCTCGGATCGGAAAACAGTGTGTTGACTAGTGGTTTGGTGTGGTAGGTTCTCGTATTATGGTGGAACGGAAGCAGGTAGTATTGGGGATGGTGTTGAAAGTTTCGGTAGGTGGAGTTGTTTCCGGTCCGTTTAGGTTTCCTCTTTAGGGAGATCCACCGCGGAGTGGGAAGTGATGGGGTCGATGGTTCGACGGGATTGTGGGGGTCCGGTGCAGAGCTTAAGTGCGGTCCTGATGAACCCTCGTAACCAATGTTGGCATAGGGAGGTTTAGGCCGGTTAAGTTTTTTAAGTCAACCACGCAACCAATCGTGTGGTATAGGATATTCAGACGGTTAAGTTTTTTTAAGTCAAACCGGAACTGAAACATTGGTTGAGAAGGTGTAAGTGGTTGCGGATAATTAGTTTCACAAACAAATGAGAACCAAACAAAAATTAAAAACTTTAAGTTTATCGTATCCTATAATAATAGAAGAGCATAAAATGATAAGTCGTTTTTTCTTCTTTTCTTTCTTTAAGTTTTTTTTTCTTTCTTTCTTTTCTTCTTCAGATTGTATAATGATCAGATTCAACACCAGTTGAGGATAGGTAGTTCTGAATTCAACCTTGCGAACCTTCTGTAGTTCCATAATGGGAGGATGGGATTCGAATGCGATGGGTTAAAACGGTTTCGGTGAAGGAGTACGATAAAGACTCGAAGTAACCGTAGAAGTGGTCCGACTCATTTCCATGCAGATAGGAAGAGAAGTTCACTATTTAGAAGAAGATTTTCAGAACTAACGTCGTAAGGGAATAAACGTTTACGATCTTATAACAGAAATCATAAAGAAAAGGGAAAACAACTCAGAACAAAAGGAGGACGGTTCTGTAACGTCGGGAATATGGAGAGAAATAAGTGAAGGTTAAAAACACCAAACTTTCATTAGATTAGATACCTATAACTTAGATCTGTTCCGTTAGGGTAGTTTTAGTTCAAAACTTAAACGTTGTTAACTCTCTCTCACTTAGCTGTTTCTCCCGTATGTGCACCTCCAAAAAAACATCAATAAAGTGGATTGGATTTTTCAAACACACAACTTCAAAACGAATTTACTGTTACAGATGCAGGGATCAGGGTTCCGCACTTCTTTCAGGAGTTAAGTTCTCGTCGTTCGATACGGTGGGCATAAACAAGTCGGTACGAGTTCTCGTACCCTCTGTTTTGAACCGTTGGAACCGGTGTTCCTGACCTCTGCGAACTTCCGGTCCTGGGAGAGTGGTCAGGTACACGGGTGCATCCAGTTCAGGGAACCGTGGTTAAAACTATATCCGCCGGGATTTTGGGTACTAACGGGACCCCTGGGGTAACCGGTTTGGTCGTTCGACGGATGGTTCGAAGATCTCTCCGCAGATCCCCCGCAGGTTCACGTAAATACAACTCGGTGATACAGTTCACGGGATGGTTCCGCCGCCAGGAAAACACTTATCCTTTCAGGTAAGTTTGGTAGGTTAGTGGAGCGAAATCTCCGGAGGAATGCTAGGTGTACGAAAACTACGAAAAGTCCCAATGGGTTCCTCTACTGTACCCTTCTCTCTAACCTCTGGACTCGGTGATGTTCTGTTCAAAGGTTGGTTCTTCCCCCGCACTTCCAACTCCGTTCTACCAGATTCTTTCTCAGTGCCCCACTTATAGGGTTTGTAAACTCCCGTTCACACTGGGGCTAACGTATGTACCTTACCCTCTGATTTCCTATCTCGGTCATAAGAACCCTGCACGGTGTTGAGGGGCTCGTATCTTTTCCAAGTTAACCGTCGGGAAATCAAATCACCCCAATACGGGGAACTAAACCCCCCTGTTAAGCTAGATTCTCTCTCCTCTTGGGATCTAACTGACAGTCTTTGAACCTCGTTTACTTCCGTGGATTATCTATACAGGGAGTTGTAATGTGATCTTCTTGATGCGGTTTTCCGAACTTTGGATTCTGTTTCTTCGACTGTCGACTCCCTCTGTATTATTACGTTGCCGTTCAACCGGTACTACTTTTCCGGTTACACTCCCTTCTACTTCTTTGGTGATACCGTTCCAATAGAATCCCAAAAACTAAGAATAAACCGATTGCCTTCAACTGAACATAGGTTACTCAGATACTGTCTTAACGAGGTAAATCAAACCACGTTTTCAACTCTTCTTTTTTCTGATTTAGTTCCCTTAGTTCCCTCGTTCCTCCAGGTTTTGTCGAAAACAGTGGTACCTTCTTGGTTCGTTGGCGTCCCCCGGCTCTCCGTGGATTGGGGTTCCTTTCACAGGGTCCCTCCGGTTTCCAACCGACTCCGTTGTCACCCGGTGGGTTACGGTAGGGGTGTAGAAGGGTTCTTGGGTTTCGGTAGAAGGTGTGTTGGGTTTCCCTCATCGAGGATTGGGGATGGAGAAGGATCCTGATCTCCTATCAACAAACGGAAATTACAGGTTCCATCCCCAGGTAAATACGATTGCCCTAACACACTTATTGATCCTGGGAATTAATAGTTTAGTAAATCCGGTTATACTCTCACTCTCATATTCCTACTTCTAGGTTTAACCGAACTACTTCACAAACGTTACCTTCCGTTAACCTCATACTTGTACCACCCCTCAGAAATTAAACGTTCTTCTGAAACTACAGGGGGTGGTCGGGGGAACACTCCCTATTAGTTTCCCTTTTTTGATAAAGTTATGATCTACGAATCAAGGGTTTCCATTCCAAAACATCCGTACTAGTAACTCCACCATTCAAAACGTTAAATAAAACGATCGTCACTCGGAATGAAGTTTAACGTTAATAAGGACATAAAATAGTGGGTTTCTTTTTTTTTTTTTTGTTTTTTTTTATCCGGTATATTCAATCGTAGCTACTTACTGACACCACTCAATTTTCCAATTATCCGTTCGATGTCCAATGTTAATGTAAACAGTAATACTTCATATGACAAAAATACACTACAAACATGCGGTACGTTCGTGACGTATTATGGACAACCATCTGTGAACCATATACTATTCTCCCAGACATGTACTACCCAAATTCCGTTTAATCCATAAGAAAGTGAAAATTACCCCGTCTTTTAACAACAAAAATCGGATACACGGGGATACGTATAACACCCTCCGGATACCTATTCTTCTCCTTCCTCCTACTCCCGTTTCTCGTTCGTTCCACTCGGGTGTCGTTTGGGTGCGTTTCCAACGGTCACCCCGGTCCCCCGGGCGTACGGTTTCCGTTCGCGGCTTCTCCCGGTCGGTGTGGTGTATTATCGGTTTCCGCCGGATTCCTACTTCGCGACGAATAGAGAATGCGTCCGGATCTGGTGAAGATCACCAGCAAGATCCGATGGTTCTCTCTGGTACGTCTATTTGTTCCACCTCATAGTAGTTTCCTCAACCGTACGATCCTCCGTTCCGCGCTCTCCCAACGCAACCGGTTCCCTCTTCCGTTCACCGCCGATTCCGATTGTTCCTTCCTCTTTCCTAACAAAAGGTCGACGCCTCTGGGAGGCAACACCCAACGTAAACTCCTTCCTTGCCGAACGCGGTCGTTTCCCGCGTTCAGGTTCCGACCACCGCGATCTCCCTCTAACCAGGCGAAAGTCTAGTTTTCCTCTCAACCTCTGTTACGGATACACAATCTCCGACGAGCCTCTTGATACCCAAAAGCACCCGGTCCGTAAGTTACACCCAATGGAATGAGAGGAAACTTCTCCTCTCAAATCTGGGTTACTACCCTAGCTCCAGCTCAGAAAGGTCTTCCCCCTCTTACCTACTCCTGGTGAATGGTGTGAATGCTATACCACGGATCGTAAACTACCAGGGTACTGATCTGCCGATCCGCTATTCCTCTAGGTTGTTCTTCAACCTGTTCGCATCGAACGTAAGATGAAACAGGGTTCCTCGATCCGATACAACCTCCTGAAGGATTCGGAGTGAACAACTCGTACCCACGGTATTCCTCGTCGTTCTTCTGGAGTTCCTACAAACTCCTAATAATAACCTTTTAAAAATTCAAAAGTATCGAATAAAATACAAAATACCGGTAATTAAAGGGAAAAAATATCGGTTCCATTCGACTACACTCCTAATCGCGTAGTTCCGACAGCCTAGCATCTGTGTTTGTGTTTGTTCTTTTGTTATTTTTTATAACGTTGTTCAGCCGTTACCTCTTTACTCCTTACCTCTGTTAGCTCTTAGTCTTCCTATAACTTTTCTTTTTGAGTTTGGTTGTTCCGTTGTTGGGAGACTAGAGAACTCTAAGTTCTTGCGGTTCTATGGTAATCCCTTAAGTTGCGAAGAAGGGAAAATGTTTGGAATCGTGTTACCAATACCGTCGCTGCGTCGTTCCTCCTATGAATTACTTCGAACGATCGTCGGTTAGGGGAACTGCTTCAATTGGGTGTGTATCTCTGTTCGGAATTCCGCGTTTAGTTCGTTGTTAACGTCGAGATTTAGAGAGTTGCCTTTAAAGCTACGTAAGTTGGTTTTCCTTTGTTCACAAAAGAAACACAAGAACGTTGGTTACTTTAGATCGGAGTTTCACTTCTGTTCCTCCCGCGGAAATATGGGATCCACCAAATTAACAGAAGTTTGAGATCTACGGCTGAATGGATCCACACAAAGAACAGAAGTTTGAATCTACGGCTGAATCTCAGGGAACGATATTTTCGTTGGATTACCGTAACTTTTTATATATTTATTTGTTCTTTTCGGTACCAGAAATTTTTTGTTGGGGGGGAGCGTGTGAATGTATAGAGTTTGCTTAAGAGTTTGTAGGCGAACTCAGAGAACACGAGGATAACCGGGGTGGTACGAGTTGTTTACTCTCGAATTCCTTCTAGGAGGTTTTGTATCGATCCGAGGAACCTCGTTCGATCTTACGTTGATGGCAACACCGTTCGAGAACAAACATAGAAGGTTCGGATTGAGATCAGTAGCCCCGGGTAGGGTTTTACATCCGTGGTATCCATCACTACAGCCACTCACCAGGAGGGTAGAGGAGGGGAAGAACCTTTCCTGAGCTGAGGGGCTCAGTAGAACCAGATTCGAAGGAGCGACGTTTCCCTACATTCCAGTCGCGTGTAACTTACACCGTGATTGCGGTATTTCAGAGGTCTTGGTCGAGATTGTATATCCGTAACAGACGGTTGGAGAAGAGAACTAGAACTTCCCGGTAGAGGAGATCCGCGCGTCAAATCTGAACGTGGAAAGCCCCCTTCGCAAGCGAAAGAGGTTTTAAGTGGGGTATGCTCCAGTGGCTCCGATCTTTTCGTTAGGAAGAGGAAGGAAGAACCAAA
>MEJB01000030.1:1163295-1175353 GCA_001752375.1 Rhazya stricta
GTTACGTTAATCGATAACGCTTTTGATGGTTTTTCCTATCTAGATAGACATACGCTAAGTTAGTTACCCACGTAGTAACGGATTCAGGATTAGTTAGAAAGTATAAGACCAGGAAGTGGCTAATGAAATTAGGGATTTTTTTAGATCTTTAATGCAATTTTTGATTAATCTAATTCACATAGGGATATGGCTTTAGTTAATTGGAATTAGAGGTTTTATGTCAAGGAATTGGATAAAACCTAAATTAGGAAATTCTACCATTTACAATTAGATAAGATTTGGGAATTAGAGCAATTAAGGGCAATTAACTTAGCTTATTATAAGAATGATTCGGATCAATACCCTAAGCCACCTCATTTATCACATTAGATCTTTTTGAATTTAGGTAATTGAATTTCATAAATTGATCCTTTTAGATTACTCATTCTTTTCTAGTTAATAGTTTAATTCAATACCATTTTGATAGGTTTAAATTAGGGGAATTTGGTAATTTTGATACTTGATTAGAAATCCTCGGGGATCGATCTTGACTCGCTAGATGCTTTTTAACACAAGTACACTTGCTAGGATAAGAATGCATGGAGTTTGTGAGCATCAAATAGCTTGGCCTGGGGCTTTTCAGCATTAAATCAGACTGTCTATGGTTGGTGCAGAGTTTGTGCTTGGAGAAGCGGGACCTATGTCCATGTGGAGGGATACTTTAACAGGCTGGGGAGCACTGTTGGGCAGCTAGTTGTAAGGGTATCTGTTTTGTCCATACGGGATGTATTGTCCCTAACCGTTTGTTGGCTAAACTGCGGTTAGCTAATAATTTTGTTACGGTGTAGTTAGAGAATTTCCTGCCTGATGTTTTGCTTGCAACTGTGGCGAATTTGCCAAGCTAGCTATGAAATGTTGTTTTCTTTTGGTTTAAAAAAAAAAAGAATTTGTTCCATGATACAATGGTATTTGTGCTTCCCATACTATGTTCCACACCATTCACGCATAAATTGCATCATTGAGATTAATACTCTAACAATGAACCCTCAATGAAAGAAAATATTAAACCATCTTTAATTTATACTCTTAGAGTTATTATTGTAGAAATTATTTGTAATGGAAGTATGAAAATATGGAAAACTAAAATTAAGATGTATGCAATCAATAATTGATTAATCCCATTTAGAGGAATGAGTTTTACAAAAGTTCCACTTTCTTAGTAGAAAATCCTAGTGAGGTCCACTAATAATGCTCTTAATTATGATACAAGAATGATTATGTTTCCTTTCAAAAAATTTATGTCATTCACACGCACACTACTTCATTGGGATTACAATTATAATAATTTCTAGACAATTGAACTTGTCCATTCTCCTGTGATCAATCTTGGCTTAGATTGAAGGACAAAAAATCTGAGAGGCAGATGATTGTAGAGGATTTCAATGAACCATCAAACATAAGAGTTAAGTGTACTCTTATTATCCACTGGACCTGGAGTTTTCTAGGTATCYGTCCTCGTGCTACTRATCATTGTAATTATAGTTGATGGGTCATAGARACAACATACAATCATCAAGTTGTATATTAGGTTTGAAGGTATGCCTTGATCAAAAATGATTTTAAATAAGAATTTTTTCGGTTAAACAAAAGAAGTTATGGTAATATTTTCTCTTATTGCAGCCACATGTTTGCTTATGAAGCCTAGTTTTGCTTATTGGTTGCTAGCWCAGGGAACCACAGATGAAAAATTCCTTTAAGGTTTTAAGTTTTAGGTAGAATGAGAGGGTTAATCCATAAATTATGTTAATTTTTTTCCAAATCCTTACTAATTTAAGATTCTTGCAAAGGAGATAACATAAGGACTTGTTAGAAAGGCGATTCATATGTAAAAACTTCAAGGAAATACTTTGAAATAGGAAATATTGGATTTTCTTTACATTGGTGACTAGGGAGATGCTAATGCGGTTGAGAGCTCATAAGAATATGGCAAAGTTTGATGATGGTCAATATCAAGATTCACATCAACTTTTACTATAATTTCTTTACCATTATAAAAGAAAAGAGTTAGTTCCATGACACAACGATATTTGTGTTTTCCATAACTAAGTTCTATGCCATTCACATACATATTGAATCATTGAGATTTATACTACAATAATTAACCCTCAACAAATTTGATGTGGGGATTAGCCATAAAGCTCGGATCTAGACACAAACACAAACAAGAAAACAATGGAAGATGTTAAAACAAGTCGGCAGTGGAGAAATCGGAATAGAAGGATAATTGAAAGAAAACTGGAACCAACAAGGCAACAACCCTTGATCTCTTGAGATCAAGAACCAAATACCAATGAGGATTCAACCTTCTTCCATTTACAATCTTACACAATGGTTATGGCAACCACACACAAGGAGGATACTTAATGAAGCTTGCTAGCACCAATCCCTTGAAGAATTAACACACACAAGACAACTTAAGWCAAATCAACAACAATGCACTCTAAATCTCTCAAGGAAATTTGATGCATTCAACCAAAAGGAAAAACAGTGTTTTTCTTTGTGTTCTTTAACCAACGAAAATCTACCCTTCAAAATGAAGACAAGGAAGCCCTTTNTTGATGCATTCAACCAAAAGGAAAAACAGTGTTTTTCTTTGTGTTCTTTAACCAACGAAAATCTACCCTTCAAAATGAAGACAAGGAAGCCCTTTTATACCTAKKTGGTTCATTTGTCTTCAAACTCTAGATCYGACTAGAGTCCCTTKCTATAAAGCAGCAAATGCATGAAATATAAAATAAGCTAGAAAGCCTATCTTCTCTTGGCCCGCAAAGAAARAAGTCTAGAAYAAGGGGCTATCTTCTTTGGCCCACGAAGGAAAGAGGCGGAAGACATGGGCCACCGATCTTGGGCTGYCTTCTTTTTGCCCACTGGRTAAATGAATTGTTGRATCTTCTTAGCCCTAGYTCTAGTCATAGGGCCATCAAATGTAGGCACCGTAGGTGGTGTGGTGAGTGGTCCCTTATCAAAATTTCAAGCTTAYTTGATTTTGGCTAAGGTTACAGTCTTACAGATCACTCAGTAATCAAATAACTATTTTCAAAGAAGGATCCTAAACCATGATTGATCAGATGGSTATCTCGTTGCAAGAGTTTGATTTGGAAATTAAAGAAAAGAAAGGAGCAGAAAACYAAGTGGCTGACCATCTCTCAAGACTATAAATTGAAGGTGAATTGGAGATCTAGATGCCCATTGGTGAGACATTCCCTGAYGAACAGCAATCTCTGATAGCTCAAACAGCATGCTATGCTAATTATGCAAATTATTTGGCAAGCGGAGCACATCCTCCTACTATGAGCAAACAGTAACTCAAGGAATTCTTCCAGATGTAAGACACTACTGCTGGGATGAACCATTCCTCTACAAGAAATKAAATGGTGGAGTCTTGAGGAGATGTGTGGCTGAAGAAGATGTACCCAGCATTTTGCATCAATGTCATTAAGCACCATATTGAGGCATTTCAGAGGATCCAAAACTGCAACAAAGGTTCTACARTCAGGTTRTTTCTGTCCTTCTCTTTTTAAAGATGCTTATGAATATATCAAMTGCTGGCCTTTACATAATATCTTGGAAATTGAGCATTTTGATTTATGGGTATCAACTTTATAGGGCCTTTCACTCCATCTTTTGGAAATTCTTTTATTCTTCTGGCTGTAGACTATGTTTCCATGTGGGTGTAAGCTWCRGCATGCCCACAGTGATGCCAAGATAGTGACTAAAGTTTTACCAAAAACATTTTTACTAGATTTAGGACGCCTAAGGGCTATATTATTAGTGATGAAGGCACTCATTTTTGCAATAAAATTTTTGAAAACTTTCTAAGTATGGGGACAAGCATTGTATTGCTACAGCATACCACCCCCAGTATCATGGGCAAATTGAAATTTCCARCTGAGAAATTAAGCGGATCCTAGAAAAAGTTGTCCACCAGAGTACAAAGGGTTGGTCTATCAAGCTAGATGATGCTCTRCGGGTGTATCACACTGCCTATAAAACTCCTCTAAGCCTATCTACTTGCAAATTGTTTTTGGAAAAAAATGCCGATTGCCACTGGTGTTAGAGCGTCRTGCCTTCTGGGCAACAAAGGTATTGAATACCAATTTTGATGCTGCTGGGAAGGAACATTTGTTGCAGCTAATGAGTTAGAGAAAATAAGATTGAATTTGTATGATGATGCTAAACTCCTTAAGGATAGAACCAAAAAAGGCATGACAAACCAATTTAAACTAAGGAATATCATGTAGGACAGCTTCTTTTGTTATTCAATTCTTAACCTAAGGAATATCGAGTAGGGCAGCTTATTTTGTTATTCAATTCTCGACTCKGTCTATTTCTTGGGAAAGAGGAAAGGAACCCTCTGAGGTCAATGATTTGGGTCAGATGGTTAAGGAACCTAGTATTGCAAYTAAGCTTGAAAAAGAAAAGATGGGTAAAGGTAAAATGGATAGTAGGAAATAGATTATAAATCTTTACCTTTTCCCTCATTTATCGAGCCTTCTAAGGAGAATCATCAACTTAAAAAGTTTTTGGGGAGATTGAAAAAATTAGCGATAAATCTTATTTTTGTTGTTGTTATGCTGAAATGCCGAAATATGCAAAATTCTTGGAGGACATCTTGTTTAATAAGAAAAAATTGCTTGACTTTGGGACTATTTTCTTGAATGAGGAATGTTCCACAGTAGTTCAAGATAAACTCCCACCTAAGCTTAAAGATCCAGGAAAATTCATTATTCCTTGTAATATTTGTGAGTTATTTTTTGATAATGTGCTTTGTGATCTTGGGGCTAGCATAAATTTGATACCTTCATCCATCCTTCAAGGTTTTAGGTTTGGAGATGTTCAACATATAAAATTGACCCTCCAACTAGCCTATAAGTCTATTAGGTACCCTATGGGGGTAGTGGAGGATGTATTGGTCAAGGTTGACAAATTTATTTTCCCGGTAGATTTTGTGATATTGGATATGGAAGATGATCATACGATGCCTTTATTGTTAGGGAGACCTTTCCTAGACACCGGAAAAACATTAATTGATGTGTAGAAGTTGAGCTAACCTTAAGAGGTTARGATGAGCGTGCCATTTTCGAGATGCCTAAACAGCCTTACTAGGATCTAACTGAATCTATTCAATTCCTTGAAGCTAAGCATGTAGAGCACACWAGGTGATTGTATTTGTAGAATTTGAACAAAAGGACATAAACCCAAACCTAGTGTTGAAACCTCTCCTTTAGATCTTAAGGTTAAGAAACAAAGGATTAGGAAGTCTAGAGGAAAGAGGAAAAAGTTTGATGAGAAAGTTTCAATTCCTACTTCTTGTGTGGATCCCTTGCTTGATAAGATGAAATCACCTCTCTTTGAGGAAAACTTGCAAATTACTTTGTGGAATTAGGAGTGAAGAACCTGATCCTACTTTGGCATGATGAACTAAAGGTAGTCGAGCTAGAGACTATAAACTAGAACTTCTTTATTTCTTTTCACTTTTTCTTCTCTTTTTTTTTTTTCCTTCTCATTGCCAATGCATTGAAATAACTAAGACAACCACTTCTTCCTGATCTAGGGGCAAGAAATGCTTATACAGGATGGGATCTCTACCTGCCATTGATCTTCTTTTATTTTGATTTTTAGTTATTGTTTTTATAGTAGTTTGCCACAATCTTCATCGAATTCCAAAGGAGGCAAATCATTTACAACAAGGGAAGCCCCTCTCACCCTAATTTTGCGGTTATTTATTTAACATTGAGGA
Organism: Rhazya stricta; assembly: GCA_001752375.1. Lineage (NCBI taxonomy): Eukaryota > Viridiplantae > Streptophyta > Magnoliopsida > Gentianales > Apocynaceae > Rhazya > Rhazya stricta. The sequence goes on from MEJB01000030.1 coordinate 1,169,075, forward strand.
CAATGTTTGATGTGGGGACTAGCCACAAAGCTTGGATCTAGACACAAACAAAAACAAGAAAACAATGGAAGATGTTAGACCAAAGTCAGCAATGGAAGAAATCTGATGAGGGACCACTCACCACACCACATATGGTGCCTACATTTGATGGCCCCATGACTAGAGCTAGGGCTAAGAAGATCCAACAATTCATTTACCCGGTGGGCCAAAAGAAGACAGCCCAAGATCGGTGGCCCATGTCTTCTGCCTCTTTCCTTCGTGGGCCAAGAGAAGATAGCCCCTCGTTCTAGACTTTTTTCTTCGTGGGCCAAGAGAAGATAGCCCTCGTTCTAGACTCTTTTCTTTGCGGGCCAAGAGAAGATAGGTTTTCTAGCTTATTTTATGTGTTATTGCATTGGATTCCTTTTTTTCAAAGCCAAGGTAAACCACCTAGGTATAAAAGGCCTTCCTTGTCTTCACTTTTGAAAGGTAGATTTTCATTGGTTAAAGAACACAAAGAAAAACCCACTGTTTTTCCTTTTGTTAAATGCATCGAATTTCCCGTGAGAGATTTAGAGTGCATTGTTGTTGATTTGGCTTAAGTTGTCTTTTATTCTTCAAGGGATGTGTTGCTAGCAAGCTTCATTAAGTATCCTCCTTTGTGCGTGGTTGCCATCATAAACATTGTGTAAGGCTGTAAAGGAAGAAGGTTGAATCCTCATTGGTATTTGAGTTCTGGATCCAAGAGATCAGTGTTCCTCGTGGTTGCGTAGTTTGTTGAAGAAGCGTTCAATTATCCTTCTACTTGGCTGATTTCCTGCATTACTGAACTTAGTTCTCAACAATCTTCCATTGTGTTCTTGTTTTGTTGTGTCTAGATCCGAAGTTTGTGCTCATTATCTACTATCTGCAATATCTGATAGATAGGATAATTGAAGAAAAACCTAGAGCCAACAGGCAAAAAACCCTTGATCTCTTGAGATCAAGAACCAAATACCAGTGAAAATTCAACCTCTTCCCTGCAACCTTACAAATGGCCATCGGTAGCCAAGCACAAAGGAAGATACTCAATGAAGCTGCTAGCACCAATCCCTTGAAGAATTAAGACACACAAGACAACTTAAGCCAAATCAACAACAATGCACTCTAAATCTCTCAAGGGAAATTCGATGCATTMAACCAAAAGGGAAACCGTGTTTTTTGTGCTCTTAAACAAATGAATTCTGAGTTCTAAAAGTGAAGACAAGGAAGCCTTTTATACCTAGGCAGCTTACATTGCTATAAAGGAACTAATGCATGAAATATAAATAAACTAGAAAACCATGTCTTTAAAAAAATCTATTACATATCCCAAACGAATCCTCAAACATCCTTGAGGTCTTCTTGTGTTCCTATGGCCACCATGCTCAACAAATGAGGCTTAGGAAGATCCTTTAGTATAGCTAGCTCCTTGGATAGCTAGCTCCTTGGACAAGTAGAATGCAACTAACTTGTCCAACTCTTGTTGGATCTTCTTAGCCCAGGCTCTAGTCATGGGGCCATCAAATGTAGGCACCATAGGTGGTGTGGTGAGTGGTCCCTCATCATCCTCCCCTTCTTGGGAAGGACTCGAGCTTGAGTCATCTTGTTCTAAGTTTCCTCCTGCAAAGGAAGTAAGGTCCCCCACATTGAATGTGGTACTAACTCTATAATCTCTGGGTAGCTCTAACACATAGGCATTGTCTCCAGCTCCCTCTTGATCTTGAAAGGACCATCTCGTCTAGGCGCCAGTTTGGACTTGCGTCTTTCGGGGAAGCGTTCCTTCCTCAAATGCACCCGCAAGAGGTCTCCGGGCTGGAAAACAATCCTTCTCCTTCCTTTGTTAGTCTTAGCCGCCACTTGCTCTCCCTTGGCTAGCAGCCTCTTCCTTGTCCTAGAATGCAACTCCTTGATGAACTACACCAGTTTATCGGCATTAAAATCTGCTCGCTCTTTCATAWGCAACGGCGTAAGATCAAGTGRGGTTAAAGGATTCAAACCATAGAYRCACTCAAAAGGACTCAAAGAGGTAAWAGAATGAATGGCCCTATTATATGCAAACTCTACATGTGGCAAGGCATCTTCCCAAGCCTTAAGATTMTTSMTAATGACAGCCCTCAAAAGAGTTGTGAGAGTTCTATTGGTGACCTCTGTTTGGCCATCTGTTTGGGGATGACTAGGAGTAGAGARCAAGAGTCTCGTCCCTAGTTTTCCCCAAAGTRTCTTCCAAAAGTAACTTAAGAACTTCACATCCCTATCACTCACTATAGTCCTAGGCACCCCATGCAACCTAACTACTTCCCTAAAGAATAAGTCAGCCACATTAGATGCATCATCAGCCTTTTGGCAAGCAATGAAGTGAGCCATCTTAGAAAATCTATCTACAACCACAAAAATAGAGTCCCTCCCCTTCTTAGTCCTAGGCAACCCCACAATGAAATCCATACTAATATACTCCCACAGGGCGGTAGGAATAGGCAAAGGGGTGTACAAATCATGAGGCTTAACTCTAGACTTGGCCTTAAGGCACTCTATACACTTCCTAACAAAGCTGTCAACATCCCTAAGCATATGTGGCCAATAAAAGTGTGTGTGCAGCATGTGATATGTCTTATCCCTTCTAAAGTGTCCCATCAAGCCCCCTCTATGGGCCTCATTAACAACCTCAAAGAACACCTAGGAATGCACACCTTATCCACTCTAAAACAAGAATCTCTCAAACAAGTAAAACTTATCTAAAGAACCCTCAGCCATGCAATGCTTATAAGTAGCTCTAAAATCAGCATCATCATCATACAACTCTTTAATGTAAGTGAATCCTAACACCTTAGAGTCTAATGTGGTGATCAAAACATAACTCCTAGAATGTGCATCAGCTACGTCATTATCTTTCCCCTTTTTAAACTTAATCACATAAGGAAATGTTTCAATGAACTCCATCCGTCTACCATGCCTCCTATCTAGTTTATCTTGACTCCTAAAATGCTTAAGTAACTCATGATCAGTATGCAAGAAAAACTCTCTAGGCCATAAATAATGCTGCCATGTCTTAAGTACTCTAAACAATGCATARAGGTCCTTATCATATGTAGAGTAATTTAGACATGTTCCTTTCAATTTCTCACTAAAGTAGGCAATAGGGTTACCTTCTTGCATGAGGACGCCTCCAATGCCAATACCACTAGCATCACACTCCACCTCAAATGGTCTAGTGAAGTCCGGGAGTGCTAGCAATGGAACCTTGGTGAGATGCCACTTGAGCTCATGGAATGCTCTCTCCTGCGCCTCTCCCCACACAAAGGTTACACCTTTCTTGGTAATCTCAGTCAATGGAGCTGCAATGGTGAAGAAGTCTTTCACGAATTGCCTATAGAAGCTAGCCAATCCATGGAAACTCCTCACGTCTCCAATGCTGCTTGGTGTGGGCCACTCTTGGATCGCCCTCACTTTCTCTTCATCAACTTGCAGCCCATGTGTGCTCACTACAAAACCAAGAAAAATAGACTCATTAGTGCAAAAATCACATTTCTTAATGTTAGCATACAATCGTTCTACTCTAAGGGTAGAAAGGACTTCCCTTTAATGCCTCTCATGTTCTTTTAGGGACCTGCTGAAAATCAGAATATCATCAAAGTAAACCACAACAAAATGCCGAATAAAACACATAAGAACATGATTCATAAGTTTCATAAAGGTGGAAGGGGCATTAGTCAAGCCAAAGGGCATGACAAACCACTCATAGAGTCCAAACTTGGTCTTGAAGGCCGTCTTCCATTCATCCCCTTCCTTCATACGAATCTGGTGGTAGCCACTCCTTAGATCAATCTTGGTGAAGAAGGTGGCTCCATACAACTCATCCAACATGTCATCCAGCCTAAGAATAGAGTGACGGTACTTAATGGTTATGATGTGGAAATTAGCCACAAAGCTCAGATCTAGACACAAACACAAACAAGAAAACAATGGAAGATGTTAGAACAAGTCGGTAATGGAGAAATCAGAATAGAAGGATAATTGAAAGAAAACTAGAACCAACAAGGCAACAACTCTTGATCTCTTGAGATCAAGAACCAAATACCAATGAGGATTCAACCTTCTTCCCTTTACAACCTTACACAATGGTTATGGCAACCCCACACAAGGAGGATACTTTAATGAAGCTTGCTAGCACCAAAGCCCTGAAGAATTAACACACACAAGACAACTTAAGCCAAATCAACAACAATGCACTCTAAATCTCTCAAGGAAATTCGATGCATTCAACCAAAAGGAAAAACAGTGTTTTTCTTTGTGTTCTTTAACCAACAAAAATCTCCCTTCAAAAGTGAAGACAAGGAAGCCTTTTATACCTAGGTGGCTTACCTTGCTATATAAAAAAAAAAAAAAAAAGGAATCTAATGCATAAAACATAAAATAAGCTAGAAAACCTATCTTCTCTTGGCCCGCAAAGAAAAGAGTCTAGAGCAAGGGGCTATCTTCTCTTGACCCACGAAGAAAAGAGGTGGAAGACATGAGCCACCAATCTTGGGCTGTCTTCTTTTGGCCCACTGGGTTTCTTCTCTTGGCCCGCGAAGAAAAGAGGTGGAAGACATGGGCCACTGATCTTGGGCTGTCTTCTTTTGGCCCACTAGGTACATGAATTGTTGGATCTTCTTAGCCCTAGCTCTAGTCATGGGGCCATCAAATGTAGGCACCATAGGTGGTGTGGTGAGTGGTCCCTCATCATCCTTTCCTTCTTGGAAAGGATGCGACCTCGAGTCATCTTGGTCTAAGTTTCCTCCTGCAAAGGGAGTAAGGTCACCCACATTGAATATGGCACCAACTCCATAGTCTCCGAGCAGCTCTAACACATAGGCATTGTCTCCAACTCTCCTCTTGATCTTGAAACGACATCTCGTCTAGGTGCCAGTTTGGACTTGCGTCTTTCAGGGAAGCAGTGTGTCCTCAAATGCACCCACACGAGGTCTCCGGGCTGGAAAACAATCCTTCTCCTTCCTTTGTTAGTCTTAGTCACCACTTGCTCTCCCTTGGCCAACAATCTCTCCCTTGTCCTAGCATGCAACTCCATGATGAACTTCACCTGTTTATGTGCATTGAAATCTTCTTGCATGAGGAGGCCTCCAATGCCAATACCACTAGCATCACACTCCACCTCATGGTCTAGTGAAGTCTGGGAGTGCTAGCAATGGAGCGTTGGTGAGACGCCACTCTTGGATCCCCCTCACCTTCTCTTCATCAGCTTGCAGCCCATGTGTGCTCACCACAAGGTCTCTTTTGGTAGCTAGGAGGACACTAGAACGTGGTGTAGGCCTGGCTAGAGATAGAGGCTCATCCTCAGGTGCCTTAGCTCTATGTGTTGTGGCTGGCCCCCTTGGCGCTGCCTTGGATGTGGCCGGCCTTGCTTGCTCTCGTGCCTCATCCTCCTTCCTCTTCTTCTCATAGACTTCCACAATCTGCATAGGGGTCATAGGCTTAAACACAATTTTCTGCCCATTAAAAGTGAAAGAATACCTATTGCTAAACCCCTCATGTACAACTCTCCTATTATATTGGCAAGGTCTGCCCAAAAGTATATGGCATGCTTGCATGGGTACAACATCACATAAAACAGTATCCTCATAATGACCAAGTGTAATTATAACCTTTGCTTACCTATTAACCTTTAACTCACCACAATCATTCATCCAACACCAATGCCAATGCCACTAGCATTAACTCCATCTCAAATGGTGTAGTGAAGTCCGGGAGTGCTAGCAATGGAGCCTTGGTGAGACGCCACGTGAGCTCATGGAATGCTCTCTCCTGGACCTCTCCCCACACAAAGGCTACACCTTTCTTGGTAATCTCGGTCAATGGGGCTGCAATGGAGGAGAAGTCCTTCATGAATCGCCTATAGAAACTAGCCAATCCATGGAAGCTCCTCGCAYCTCAAATGCTGCTTGGTGTGGGCCACTCTTGGATCGCCCTCACCTTCTCTTCATCAACTTACAGCCCATGTGTGCTCACTACAAGACCAAGAAATATAACCTCATTAGTGCAAAAATCATATTTCTTCATGTTTGCGTACAGTCGTTCTAGTCTAAGGGYAGAAAGGACTTCCCTTAAATGCCWCTCATGTTTTCTAGGGACCTACTGAAAATCAGAATATCATCAAAGTAAACCACAACACAATGCCCTATAAAATGCCTAAGAACATGATTCATAAGTCTCATAAAGGTTGAAGGAGCATTAGTCAAGCCAAAGGGCATGATAAGCCACTCATAGAGCCCAAACTTGGTCTTG
>MEJB01000030.1:1176471-1196951 GCA_001752375.1 Rhazya stricta
GGTAACTCATACTTTGTGACCACTCAGAAATTAAAACGTCTCTTGAAACGTACAGGTTGGTCGGGAACACTCCCTATTAGTTTCCCTTCTGGATTAAAGTATGTCTCTACCGAATCAGTTTCCATTCCAAACATCCGTACTCAGTAACTACCACCCATCAACAACCGTTATAACGATCGTCCAACTCGAATAAAAATTTTAACCGTTCCTTCATCGCTATCATGCATATCATGTTCCATTGTAACACTTTCATCAACAATGTCATCTTCATCCTTATCACTCTCACTCTCATATTGGCCTAAATGATTGATAATTAAGGTCCTAGTATTCACACAATCCCTAGCATAATGACCTCTACATTAACATTTAAAGCAGACAATATCTCTAGTCATAGAAGAGGTAGGGTTAGGAGTACTCCTTTTGGGTTGTGTGGAAGATGGCATGGGTGTCTTGGAAGATGTGGGGCTGGCGTTGGGTGGCCCACTGTGCCTCAGCCCACCTTGGCTCCCTTGGCCACTTCCCTTGGTGCTAGGTGCTTCTCGGCCTTGGTTTCCTTGGTTTTTCCATGGTGACAAGTTGTATTGACCTCCCTTGCTCCCTTGGCTCCTTGCTTTAGTCTTCCTCTCAACTTTGACCTCCAAATGGAGCAATTTTGTCATAGACTCATAGGGATACATGTCAACTTCGTTAGCCAAATAAGAATTCAAGACCCTAAGATACCTTGCCATAGTAGTTTCTTCATCTTCCCTCACATTGGCCCTCAGCATGGCCACTTGCATTGCATTATATGTCTCCTCAACTGTCATGCTTCCTTGTTTTCGATTTTCAAGCCTTTGGCACAGCTCTCTAGTGTAATGTTGAGGGACATATCTAGCTYTCATTAGTGCCTTCATTTGCTCCCAAGTGTTGATAGCCGGATCTAGGGTTCTTCTCCTCTCTATGATGAGATTGTCCCACCAAATCAAGGCATAACCACTAAACTCAAGGGCTGCCAATTGAACCTTCCTATGCTCAAGGAAGTTGTGGCATGTCCAAATCTGCTCTATCTTAGTCTCCCACTCCATGTATACATCTGTATCACACTTGCCCTCAAATGTTGGGATCTTCACCTTAACACTTCCTAGACCATCTTGCTCAACCTCACGCCCTCTTCTTGGTAGGCAACTTGCTAGTCTGGTAATGGGGGCCTTGGGCGATCATGGCTAGGGCCACCTGTGTCAAAATTGGTGCCAAGGACTTGGCTTACGGTTGGCACATGGACTGGTGGAGGGGTCCTAGCTTCAAGCGCCTCACATCCTTGTGGCCAAGGTTGCCAAGTTATCTTCTATGTGCTTGAGCATGGTGAACAAATAGGGTGGCAATGGCTCGCTGCTTTCTTCACACCTTGGACTCGGTGGCCTAGACATTATCACAACAAACTTCAATACACGAACTTGTTAGGTTAGTGAAATACAATAAAAACCTCCAGTGTATACCCTCTTTGTGATCACTCTCTCTCAATTGTTGCTGATTCAAACTTGGTTTGATGGATTGCCTTGAATGGATTAATATCCAATAGGATTAGATTACTTTCAAACAACAAAATGAAGTGAATAAAGAGAGGTATAAGCTGTAATGTCTCGGCAGTAGGAACAATACTCAATCAAAGGGAAAGAAAGACTAAAGACAAGACTCTGGATTTGCAATAAGGAATGTGCAATCAAGACTTTAGAAGAAGATTTAGGACTTGAGGAGACAGATAGGCGTACATTTACTCAGCCTTGAAGACGCCAATGAAGCTTGAGAATAGCATGAGGGAGTGGGTTGGCGTAGGGTAGGTGTAGGCTTAGGTAGGAGGTAGGGTACCTTGATGTCTTCCAAGTCTTGAGCGTATGTCTTGATGATRTRAGTTGACCACAAYWATAGAATAGGYAGGAGACTTCTYCTTTTCTTTCTTTCTGACCACAACTACAGAATAGGTAGGAGACTTCTTCTTTTCTATCTTTTTGACCACAACTATAGAATAGGTAGGAGACTTCTTCTTTTCTTTCTTTTCTTTTCTTTTTTTTTGAATTTCTTTTCTTTTCTTCTGCTTTTTTTTTTGGTCTCAACAATAAAATACAGGATAGGAATTATCCTATGCTATTTGAATTCAAAAATAACAAACAAGAGTAACAAACGCCTTGATAATAGGAGTTAGGTGGAATGTGGAAGAGTTGGTTACAAGTCAAGGCCAATCTGAATTTTTGAATTGGCAAACTTGTAGGATAAGGTTGTAACCAACGTGCCAAGTTGTTTTGGAGTGAATTCTGAGGTGGCCTTTAGGGCAGCTTGGGTAGCTAGAGTAGTGTAGGCTTGAGGCGCCGCCTAGGGGAATTCCTCCTCGGATTTGCCTTGCCTTGCTGAGTGGATGGCTTTAAAAGTGTGGTAGGGTTATGATGGATGAAGGCAAGGTGGTATGATGGTCTTGGATGGTGTGTTTGGTGATCTTTGTGTGAACAAAGGCTAGGCACCTGGTTAGGTAGGCTTGGCGACTCTCAAGCTCCAAAGATCTACTTCAAGGTGAGTTTTGGCCATGCCAATAGACTTGGAATGATCCTACCACACAAAGAACAACAACAATATGGTGAGAAACGCAAAGCACAACTCAAGATTCAATAATGGTGGACAAACTCAATTTTTTATTTTTTTGTTTTATGATTTTCGAGATAGGAGATATGTTTGATGTCAACCACAACTCAAGACTCCACAATGGAGACAAACTCTCAATTTTTTTTTTTTTTTTTGAGATAGAGAGATGTGTTTGATGTCAACCAAAGCTCTGATACCAATTTGATGTTAGCCACAAAGCTTGGATCTAGACACAAACACAAACAAGAAAACAATGGAAGATGTTAGAACAAGTCAGGAATGGAGAAATAAGAATGGGGAAATCAAAATAGAAGGATAATTGAAAGAAAACTGGAACCAACAAGGCAACAACCCTTGATCTCTTGAGATCAAGAATCAAATACCAATCAGGATTCGACCTTCTTCCCTTTACAACCTTACACAATGGTTATGGCAACCGTGCACAAGGAGGATACTTAAAGAAGCTTGCTAGCACCAATCCCTTGAAGAATTAACACACACAAGACAACTTAAGCCAAATCAATAACAATGCACTCTAAATCTCTCAAGGAAATTTGATGCATTCAACCAAAAGGAAAACAGTGTTTTCTTTGTCTTCTTCAAAAAACGAAAATCTACCACAAAGTGAAGACAAGGAAGCCCTTTATACCTAGGTTGTTTACTTGTCTTCAAACTGTAGATTCGACTTACCTTGGTGGTTTACTTGTCTTCAAACTCTAGATCCGTCTAGAGTTCCTTGCTATAAAGGGACTAATGCATGAAATATAAAATAAACTAGAAAACCATGTCTTAAAAATCCATTACAGATCCTAAACGAATCCTCAAACATCCTTGATATCTTCTTGTGCTCCTATGGCCACCATGCTCAACAAATGAGGCTTAGGAAGATCCTCCAACATAGCTAGCTCCTTGGACAAGTAGAATGCAACTACCTTGTCCAACTCTTGTTGGATCTTCTTAGCCCTAGCTCTAGTCATGGGGCCATCAAATGTAGGCACCATAGGTGGTGTGGTGAGTGGTCCCTCATCTGAACATTTGAGGGAAAATGTGACCTAGATGCATACATGGAGTGGGGGACTAAGAACGAGTAGATTTGAATGTGCCACAACTTCCCCGAGCATAGGAAGGTTCAATTGGCAGCCCTTGAGTTTAGTGGTTATGCCTTGTGATGAGGGACCACTCACCACACCACCTATGGTGCCTACATTTGATGGCCCCATGACTAGAGCTAGGGCTAAGAAGATCCAACAAGAGTTAGACAAGGTAGTTGCATTCTACTTGTCCAAGGAGCTAGCTATGTTGAAGGATCTTCCTAAGCCTTATTTGTTGAGCATGGTGGCCATAGGAGCACAAGAAGACCTCAAGGATGTTTGAGGATTCGTTTAGGATATGTGATGGATTTTTAAGACATAGTTTTCTAGCTTATTTTATGTTTTATGCATTAGTTTCCTTCATAACAAGGGATTCTAGTCGGATTTAGAGTTTGAAGACAAGTAAACCACCTAGGTAAGTCGGATCGAAAGTTTGAAGACAAGTGAACCACCTAGGTATAAAGGGCTTCCTTGTCTTCACTTTGAGGGTTAGATTTTCGTGGGTAAAGAACATAGAGAAAAACATTGTTTTTCCTTTTCGTTGAATGCATCAAATTTCCTTGAGAGATTTAGAGTGCATTGTTGTTGATTTGGCTTAAGTTCTCTTGTGTGTGTTAATTCTTCAAGGGATTGGTGCTAGCAAGCTTCATTAAGTATCCTCCTTTTGCGTGGTTGCCATAACCATTGTGTAAGGTTGTAAAGGGAAGAAGGTTGAATCCTCATTGGTATTTGGTTCTAGATCACAAGAGATCAAAGGTTGTTGCCTTGTTGGTTCCAGTTTTCTTTCAATTATTCCTCTATTCTGATTCCTCCATTCTGATTTCTCCACTGCCGACTTGTTCTAACATCTTCCATTGTTTTTCTTGTTTGTGTTTGTGTCTAGATCCGAGCTTTGTGGCTAATCCCCACATCAAGACGCCTCTCTAGAAGCTTGGTAGGCAGCTTGCTGGTCTAGCAATGGGGTCCTTGGGCAATCATGGCTAGGGCCACCTATATCAAAATTGGTGCCAAGGACTTGAACTATAATTGGCACATGGACTGGTGGAGGGGTCCTAGCTTCGTGCACCTCCCTCCTTGTAGCCATGGTTGCCAAGTTGTCCCCCATGCGCTTGTGCATGTTGAACAAATAGGGTGGCAATGGCTCGCTGCTCTTGGATTGAGGACTTTCTTCACACCTTGGACTAGGTGACCTAGACATTGTCACAACAAACTTCAACACACAAACTTGTTAGATTAGTGAAATACAACAAAAACCTCATGTGTATGCCCTCTTTGTGGTCACTTTCTCTCAATTGTTGCTGATTCAAACTTGGTTTGATGGATTGCCTTGTATAGATGAATAATCAGTAGGATTAGATTACTTTCAAACCACAAAATGATGTGAATAAAGAGAGGTATAAGGCTGCAATGTCGCGGCAGTAGGTGACTCAAGAAATGACACAACAAAAGCTCAACAAAACAGGGAATACTATGGCTAGGAACAAGACTCGACAAAAGGGAAAGACTAAAGACAAGACTCTAGATTTTGCAATAAGGAATGTGCAATCAAGACCATAGAAGAAGATTTAGGACTTGAGAAGACGGATAGGCGTACCTTGACTCAGCCTTGAAGATGCCAAAGAAGCTTTAGAATAGCATGAGGAAGTGACTTGGCATAGGGTAGGGCGTAGACTTAGGGTAGGAGGTAGGGTACCTTGATGTCTTCCAAGTCTTCAACTTAAGTCTTGATGATATGAGTTGACCACAATTATGGACTTATATGATATGCAAATAGAATGCTAATACAACTATAAAATAGGAATATGTGAGACTTCTTCTTTTCTTTCTTTCTTTTCTTTTCTTTTTTTTCTCAACAATAAAATACAAGATAAGAATTATCCTATGCTATTTGAATTCAAAAATAACAAACAAGGGTAACAAACCAATGGACTTGTCAAAGTTGGGCCGAGAATAGTGGGCACGCTAGCTGATTTTGGTCAAGGTTGTTACAACAACTTTGAATGGAGAATTTTGGCACGCTCTGTTGATTGCAATCCATGCCTTGATAATAGGAGTTGGGTGGAATGTGGAAGAGTTGGTTACAAGTCAAGCACTAACTGAATTTTTGAATTGGCGGACTTGGCTCAATTGGCAAGAAACACCGGATTTGTAGGATATGGTTGTAACCAACACGCTAAGCTATTTTGGCATGAATTTTGAGATGGCTTGGGGGTGGTTAGGGCATGCTTGGGTAGCTGGGGCAGTGTAGGGTTATGATGGACGAAGGCAAGGTGGTATAATGGTCTTGGATGGTGTGTTTGGTGATGAATTGTGTGAACAAAGGCTTGGTACATGGTTAGGTAGGCTTGGCAATTCTCAAGCTCCAAAAGTCTGTTTCAAGGTGAGTTTGGCACGCCAATAGACTTGGGATGATCCTAACATTCCATGAACAACAACAATATGGTGAGAAATGCAAAGCACAACTCAAGACTCAACAATGGTGGACAAACTCAAATTTTTTTGTGATTTTTGAGACTTTGATACCAATTTGATGTGGGGATTAGCCGCAAAGCTTGATCTAGACACAAACACAAACAAGAAAACAATGGAAGATGTTAGACCAAAGTCGTCAATGGAAGAAATCAGAATAGAAAGGATAATTGAAAGAAAACTAGAACCAACAAGGCAACAACCCTTGATCTCTTGAGATCAAGAGTCAAATACCAATGAGAATTCAACCTTCTTCCCTTTGCAATCTTACACAATGGCCATGGCAGCCATGCACAAGGAGGATACTCAATGAAGCTTGCTAGCACCAATCCCTTGAATAATTAACACACACAAGACAACATAAGCCAAATCAATAATAATGCACGCTAAATCTCTCAAGGGAAATTCGATGCATTCAACCAAAAGGAAAACCGTGTTTTTTGTGCTCTTAAACAAATGAATTTTGAGTTCGAAAAGTGAAGACAAGGAAGCCATTTATACCTAGGTGGCTTACCTTGCTATAAAAGGAGACCAATGCATAAAACATAGAATAAGCTAGAAAACCATGTCTTAAAAATCCATTACATATCCCAAAATAATCCTTAAACATCCTTGGGTCTTCTTGTGCTCCTATGGCCATCATACTCAACAAATGAGGCTTAGGAAGATCCTCCAACATAGCTAACCCCTTGGACAAGTAGAATGCAGCTACCTTGTCCAACTCTTGTTGGATCTTCTTAGCCCTAGCTCTAGTCATGGGGCCATCAAATATAGGCACCATAGATGGTTTGGTGAGTGGTCCCTCATCAATGTTAAGTTCTAAGGGGGGGGGTGGGGAGAATAGATTCTTCTTTGTTTGCTTTTATGCTTTTGTTTGTCTTTATTATTTTTTTGCCATATTTTTCAAAATTTTTGAGTTTTCTTTGTGATCTATTCACATGTTTTAATGATACAAAACTAATGGGAGACCAGTTTGTTTTTACTTGAAAATTTTAGTATTAGTTGGATCTATATAACATGTTTGCTTTCAAGCACAAGTAGCCTTTATATTGTGAATAGTTATTTCTTGACACACTAGTGGGGTAAGTATGATGATTTATTTATTACAAGCACTCTAGAATTTGTTTTTGTTACTCCTCGAGGCGAAATAGAAAGATGAATGTTATTGATATAGGAATGAAAGTCTTAGCCCTTCTTTGAGTCGTTTGAGCCTTTGAAGCTTACCCATTCTAAATTATATCCTTAGTTCCCTTTTTGAGCCTATGAATATTTATTGTTTTTTGATACACTCTTATATGGCTTATCTTATAAGATTTGCATACACTTTGCCTTTTCAGTGGTAAGAGAATCGATGCATCTTCTCTCGTTTTTGGGATTGAATGGAGTTTATTGAATGCATGTTGAGAAGATGAAGTTGGGGGTTGATGAAAGGAATTAAGGATGTAAATTTGTTGAGAAAATTGGGAAACAAAATGGGTTCTTGAGAGGTAAAAGCATGAACCTCGTATTCTCTTGATGAAAATGTTATAAATCTTCAAAATGAAGATCAATGAAGAAAAGAGAAAAGAAGCTGTGGCTTTTGTTAGTTGTTGATAAACAACTAATTAGAAAGGAAGATGTGATGAAGATATTAGAAAGAAGAAAAGAGTTTTATAAAGTTTCCTTGTTGATTACTGCAACAATCCTATATTTGTTGTTTTCCGTGTCCTTCACTTGACTTACCTATACATTAGCCCTACATTACAAGCTTCAAAGTCCTACTTAACCTGGGTTGATTTTGATAAACTCGATTAGTGGCGAGGTGGTGATGATTACAAACCTAGGGGTGGATTCCCATTTATTTATGCTTTTAGTGTTGGTGAAGTATTCATAATTAAGTAAATGCTTGTCAAATATTTACTAGGCACTTGATTCTGGCTATTCTTACTCACTCGGTTTTCCAAATGGATGGATCTATTAACACTTTAATTCTCTTGTTTTCTGATGGAACTTTGGATGTGCCATTGAGTTCAACATGTAAATAACTCAATCTTCTTGTTCTTTGCTTATTCTGTAATGTCTTAGGAACAAAATGACATATGTTCCATGAGATTTTTCTCACTAAAAATCGATAGATGCCTCAAAGAACCAATACTGCTCATCCTTGTCCACACTGCAATATTTACTGAATTAATAGAACTTTCTGTAGTTAACCATGCCATCAAAATTGTAATTCCTTATAGCAAAAGAAATCCTTTTTCAGAGCATTCTTATAAGATTAATTTTGTTAGGTAACTCACTATATAACAGATGAGGGACCACTCACCACACCACCTATGATGCCTACATTTGATGGCCCCATGACTAGAGCTAGGGCTAAGAAGATACAACAAGAGTTGGACAAGGTAGTCGCATTCTACTTGTCCAAGGAGCTAGCTATGTTGGAGGATCTTCCTAAGCCTCATTTGTTGAGCATGGTAGCCATAGGAGCACAAGAAGACCTCAAGGATGTTTGAAGATTTGTTTTGGATATGTAATGGATTTTTTTTAAAGACATGATTTTCTAGCTTATTTTATATTTCATGCATTAGTTCCTTTATAACATGGGACTCTAGTCAGATCTAGAGTTTGAAGACAAGCAAACCACCTAGGTATAAAGGGGTTCCTTGTCTTCACTTTGAGGCAGATTTCATTTTTTGAAGAACATAAAGAAAACACTGTTTTTCCTTTTGGTTGAATGCATCGAATTTCCTTGAGAGATTTAGAGTGCATTGTTGTTGATTTGGCTTAAGTTGTCTTGTGTGTGTTAATTCTTCAAGGAATTCTCAGCAAGCTTCATAAGTATCCTCCTTTGCGTGGTGCCATAACCATTGTGTAAGGTTGTAAAGGGGAAAAAGGTTGAATCCCTCATTAGTATTTGGTCTGATCTCAAAAGATGAAGGGTTGTTGCCTTGTTGGTTCCAGTTTTCTTTCAATTATCCTTCTATTCTGATTTCTCCATTGCCGACTTGTTCTAACATCTCACATTGTTTTCTTGTTTGTGTTTATGTCTAAATCCGAGCTTTGTGGCTAATCCCCTCATCAAATTTGTATCAGAGCTTTAGTTGACATCAAACACATCTCTCTATCTCAAAAAAAAAAAATTCTGAGAGTTTATCCTCATTGTGGAGTCTTGAGTTGTGGTGACATCAAACACATCTCCTATCTCGAAAATCACCCAAAAAAAAATTGAGTTTGTCCACCATTACTGAATCTTGAGTTGCGGTTTGCATTTCTCACCATATTGTTGCTGTTCTTTGTGTGTTAGGATCACCCCAAGTCTATTGGCTTGCCAAAACTCACCTTGAAACAGATCTTTGAAGCTTGAGAGTCGCCAAGCCTACCTAACCAGGCTCCTAGCCTTTGTTCACACAAAGATCACCAAACACACCATCCAAGACCATCATACCACTTTGCCTTCGTCCATCATAACCCTGCCACACTTTTAAAGCCATCCACTCAGCAAGGCAAGGCAAATCCGAGAAGGAATTCCCCTAGGCGGCGCCTCAACCCTACACTACTCTAGCTACCCAAGCTGCCCTAAAGGCCACCTCGGAATTCACTCCAAAACAACTTGGCGCATTGGTTAAACATTATCCTACTAGTCTGCCAATTCAAAAATTCAGATTGGCCTTGTCTAGTAACCAACTCTTCCACATTCCACCCAACTCCTATTATCAAGGCATTTGTTACTCTTGGTTGTTATTTTTGAATTCAAATAGCATAGGATAATTCCTATCTTGTATTTTATTGTTGAGACAAAAAAAAAAAGAAAGAAAGAAAAGAAGAAGTCTCCTACCTATTCTGTAGTTGTGGTCAGAAAGAAAGAAAAGACGAAGTCTCCTACCTATTCTATAGTTGTGGTCAAAAAGAAAGAAAAGAAGAAGTCTCCTACCTATTCTATAGTTGTGGTCAACTTATATCATCAAGACTTAAGCTGAAGACTTGGAAGATATCAAGGTACCCTACCTCCTACCTAAGCCTACATCTACCCTATGCCAAGCCACTCACTCCCTCATGCTATTCTCAAGCTTCATTGGCGTCTTCAAGGCTGAGTAAAGGTACGTCTATCCGCCTCCTCAAGTCCTAAATCTTCTTCTAAAGTCTTGATTGCACATTCCTTATTGCAAATCTAGAGTCTTGTCTTTTAGTCTTTCTTTCCCTTTGTTGAGTCTTGTTCCTATTGCCGAGACATAACAGCTTATACCTCTCTTTATTCACTTCATTCTGTGGTTTGAAAGTAATCTAATCCTATTGGTTATTAATCCATACAAGGCAATCCATCAAACCAAGTTTGAATCAGCAACAATTGAGAGAGAGTGATCACAAAGAGGGCATACACGAGAGGTTTTTATTGTATTTCACTAACCTAACAACTTCGTGTGTTGAAGTTTGTTGTGATAATGTCTAGGTCACCGAGTCCAAGGCGTGAAGAAAGCAACGAGCCATTGCCACCCTATTTGTTCACCATGCTCAAGTGCATGGAAGACAACTTGGCAACCTTGGCCACAAGGATGGAGGCACTTGAAGCTAGGACCCCTCCACCAGTCCGTGTGCCAACCATGGGCCAAGACCTTAGCACCAATTTTGAGATAGGTGGCCCCAGCCAGATAGCCCAAGGCCCCCATTGCCAGACTAGCAAGCTGCCTACCAAGCTTCTAGAGAGGCATCTAGGGCGTCTAAGGGCCATGTTGAACCACATACCCAAGTGCCCTACCAAGGAACTGGTCCTTTTGTGCATAAGGAAGTCCATTCAAACCATCAATCACCTCACTTTAGAGCTCCTTACGATCACAATACTTTTGAGGGCAAGTGTGATCTAGATGCATACATGGAGTGAGAGACTAAGATAGAGAAGATTTGGACGTGCCACAACTTCCCCGAGCATAGGAAGGTTCAATTTGGCAGCCCTTGAGTTTAGTGGTTGTGCCTTGATTTGGTGGGACAATCTCATCAAATAGAGGAGGAGAACCCTAGATCCGGCTATCAACACTTGGGAGCAAATAAAGGCACTAATRAGAGCTAGATATGTCCCTCAATACTACACTAGAGAGCTGCGCCAAAAGCTTGAAAACCTAAGACAAGGAAGCATGACAGCTGAGGAGACATATAATGCAATGCAAGTGGCCGTAGTGAGGGCCAATATGAGGGAAGATGAAGAAACTACTATGGCAAGGTATCTTAGGGTCTTGAATTATTATTTGGCTAACAAAGTTGACTTGTATTCCTATGAGTCTATGACAGAATTGCTCCATTTGGCGGTCAAAGTTGAGAGGAAGACTAAAGCAAGGAGCCAAGGAAGCAAGGGAGGTCAAAACAACTTGTCACCATGGAAGAACCAAGGCAACCAAGGCTGAGAAGCGCCTAGCGCCAAGGAAAGTGGCCAAGGGAGCCAAGGTGGGCTAAGGTACAGTGGGCCACCCAACCCAGCCCCACATCTTCCAAGACACCCATGACATCTTCCACACAACCCAAAGGGAGTATTCTTAACCCTACCTCTTCTAAGACTTGAGATATTGTTTGCTTAAATGTTAAGGTAGAGGTCATTATGCTAGGGATTGTGTGAATACTAGGACCTTAATTATCAATCATTTAAGCCAATATGAGAGTGAGAGTGATATGGATGAAGATGACAATGTTGATGAAAGCATTGCAGTGGAACATGATATGCATGATAGTGATGAAGGCATTGAGTATGAACATGGTGAGTCTTTAATTTGCAAGAGAACGTTGCATGTCCAACCAGCCCCTTGTGAGGATAATCAAAGGGAAAACCTATTTCATACTAAATGCTTAGTSAAAGGTAAGGACAAGGGAGAGGTTGCTGGCCAAGAGAGCGAGCAGATTTTATTGCAGATAAATAGGTGGAGTTTATCAAGGAGTTGCATGCCAGGACAAGGGAAAGGTTGCTAGCCAAGGGAGAGAAAGTGGCAGCTAAGACTAACAAAGGAAGGAAAAGGATTGTTTTCCAGCCCGGAGACCTCGTGTGGGTGCATTTGAGGGAGGAACCCTTCCCCAAAAGGTGCAAGTCCAAACTGGCGCCTAGAGGAGATGGTCCTTTCAAGATCAAGAGGAGAGTTGGAGACAATGCCTATGTGTTAGAGCTGCCCAGAGACTATGGAGTTAGTGCCACATTCAATGTGGGTGACCTTACTCCCTTTGCAGGAGGAAACTTAGGTTAAGATGACTCGAGGTCGAGTCCTTTCCAAGAAGGGGAGGATGATGAGGGACCACTCACCACACCACCTATGGTGCTTACATTTGATGGCCCCATGACTAGAGCTAGAGCTAAGAAGATCCAACAAGAGTTGGATAAAGTAGTTGCATTCTACTTGTCCAAGGAGCTAGCTATGTTGGAGGATCTTCCTAAGCCTCATTTGTTGAGCATGGTGGCCATAGGAGCACAAGAAGACCTCAAGGATGTTTGAGGCTTCATTTGGGATACGTAATGGATTTTTTTAAAGACATGGTTTTCTAGTTTATTTTATATTTCATGCATTAGTTCCTTTATAGCAAGGGACTCCAGTCAGATCTAGAGTTTGAAGACAAGTAAACCACCTAGGTATAAAGGGGTTCCTTGTCTTCACTTTGAGGCAGATTTCATTTTTTGAAGAACATAAAGAAAACACTGTTTTTTCCTTTTGGTTGAATGCATCGAATTTTCTTGAGAGATTTAGTGTGCATTGTTGTTTATTTGGCTTAAGTTGTCTTGTGTATGTTAATTCTTCAAGGGATTGGTGCTAGCAAGCTTCATTAAGTATCCTCCTTGTGCRTGGTTGCCATAACCATTGTGTAAGGTTGTAAAGGGAAGAAGGTTGAATCCTCACTGGTATTTGGTTCTTGATCTCAAAAGATCAAGGGTTGTTGCCTTGTTGGTTCCAGTTTTCTTTCAATTATCCTTCTATTCTGATTTCTCCATTGCCGACTTGTTCTAACATCTTCCATTGTTTTCTTGTTTGTGTTTGTGTCTAGATCTGAGCTTTGTAGCTAATCGCCACATCAATAACTCTAGTTATTAATAAAACACCTAAGCTAGATAGTTTCAATAGATAGATACCGAACCCATTTTCCTAGTCAAACTCTAACCTATTCGTTACTCGAACTTAAGCATAACTAGTACAACTAGTTAGCCGTCTATCTTTGGTTCAGTTCCATGTAAGTCTTGTAATAAAAGGGGTAGATACTTTAGTAGATTTCTCTACGATAGTATCAATGTCCACCTTGGAGGTACATTGTAAGGTACCCTAGGATTTGGATTGAATCTGCTGCTGACTCTGGGCAGGTACTATGACCTTCCCTTTGTCTGAAGAAGTCGGTTGGAATTTGTTGAGAAGTTCTTGAAACTCCTTGGAATTTGCAAGTGATTCCATCAGCGCCTCAGATGGAATGCTAGGAATTGATCCTGATGGTTGACCGGAATTTGTGGTCTGCTTTCTTCTTCTTGGCATATGTCATAACCAAGATTTTTTAGTGTTGGCTGCTGCCGGCAATTCGGAGGCTAAATTTTGGGGAATTTAGGTCACTTCCTTACCAGGAAGTTTATCTCTCATTTTTCTGAGAGGCATTCTGCAAGAATTCTCATGTGAGGAAATCAGGAATGGAATTTCTATCACCTTTTATAAATTCAATTTCAAAATAAAAATACTTAGTATAGCTTGCCATGGGGCAAAAATTTGTTTTGATGCAAGGTTTTGAACATCTTTTTGCAAAACTTCTTTTGTAGATTTACAGTCTAYACATAAGAAAAAATTTTGATTTAATAAATCATTTTGAAATTTTTGGATGCACATGACAATGCTCAGAATTTCCTTTTTTATAGTGGAATAAGATTTTTGGGTGTCATTTCAATGTCCAGAAGTAAATCGAACAATGGCTTCTTGCCCATTTAAAACCTGTTTTAGAATTTCATCATAACCAATGTCGAATGCATCAGTTTCAACACTTTTGAACAGAGAAGGATCAGCAATATGCAAACAAGGAATTTCATGCACAAGTGATTTAATTATCTGAATTAATTTAGAGTGTTCATCGGTCCAAGGGACAGGACTTTTCTTTAACCGATCATGCAAAGGTTTAGCAAGTCAAATTATATTAGGTATAAAATTGACCACATAATTCAAGCTGCCTAAAAATCTTTGCAATTGGGTTTTATCAAGAATTTTATCAGGGAATTTAGAAGCAAATAATAGCGATCTTTCAATTGGTGTTATATTGTGCCTTTACAAATATATTGTCCTAAAAACCTGACTTTCATCTGGAAAATAGACATTTTAGATTTAGACACGACTAAACTATTTTTCTGGACAATATAGAAAAAGGTTAAGTGTTTAAAATGTTCTTCTATTGACTCGGAATAGACAAGAACATCATCAATATAAACAATGCAGAATTGTGAATAATCATTAAAAATGTTATTCATAATTCTTTGGAATTCAGAAGGGGCATTTTTAAGGCCAAAAGGCATTAAATTCCATTCGTACTGGCCAAATGGAACTGTAAAAGTCATTTTATATCTATCTTTTTCTGAAATCTGCATCTGCCAGAATCCAGATTTCATATCAAATTTAGAGAATATACAAGCAGAATTTAGACAAGATAATAAATCTTTCTGATTTGGAATAGGATATCTAATCCATTTCAAAGCAGAATTTAAAGGTTTATAATTTATAACTAATCTAGGAGTGCCACGATCTATTTCTGCATTTTTATTAACATAGAATGCAGCGCAATTCCATGGGATCTAGATTTTCTAATGAGTCGTTTAGACTCAAGATCTAGTATTTCTTTCCTACAATGCTGTTCTAATTCAGAGTCCATCTGAATGGGTTGAACTTTGGTAGGAACATTTCTTTCATCAAATTCGAGAGTATAAGGAAGATCAACGATGTGTTGTTTCCTATCCCATAAAGCATTTGGAAGATCAGAACAAAGTTCTGATTCAAAAGACGACTGCCAATACAGGTTCAATGACTTGGCAGTCGTCGATTATTCCTATTCCAAGCATCCCAACGGCTCCAGATATTATTGTAGACAACCCTATTTCCCAATACAGGTTCGATGCCTCATCTGTCTATGATTGGAACATCGACGATCTGTCTGACTATCAGATCATCAGCTTCTTACAACAAATGACGACAGCAGCAAATGCTTACCAAACCCAGATGGGAACCGAGAATAGGGTAATAGCTGAAATCCTCATAGCAGGTTTCTCTGGTCAGCTGAAAGGCTGGTGAGACTACTATCTCACCTCCCAACAGCATCAGGATATTCTAAATGCTGTTAAGACCGATGAAGCTGGTAACTTCATAATAGATACCAGTGGTCAACACATCTCTGATGCGGTTTTTACTCTTATATTATCTATCTCGCTCCATTTCATTGGAGATCCTTCTCACCTTCAGGATAAAAATGCTGAGTTATTATCCAACCTTAGGTGTAGAAAATTATCTGAATTCCAATATTATAAAAATACTTTCTTAACTAGGCTAATGCTTAGAGGAGATAGTAACCAGCCATTCTGGAAAGAAAAATTCCTTGCAGGTCTTCCTCATCTCTTAGGAGAACGCGTTAGGAATAAACTCCGAGAGGAAACCTCTAGTAAAATCATGTAAAATCATTTGGTGAATTGATTTCTCACATTAACAAAGACGGTCTAAAATTGTGCCAGGATATTAGGTTACAGCAGACCCTCAAACGAGAATTCAAATAGTCCAAGAAGGAGCTAGGCAACTTCTGCAGACAATTTGAGAATCTTCCTGAAAAATTTTCTCACTACAATGGCAGTTGCAGTAAACCTTCATCTTCTAGATCCCATAGGAAGCATTCCTATCATAAAAAACATAAAAAATATAAAAAACCCTTAGATGATTATAAAAAACCATCTAGGAAATATTTTAAAAAATATTCTTCTTACAAGAAAGATGAAAATATTAAAAAAACCTGATTTAAAAGATGTTATGTGTTATAAATGCCACAGAAAAGGTCATTATCAGAAATATTGTAAATTTTCTAAAAAATTAAATGAACTTCATTTAGATTCTGAAGTTTATGAGAAAATTGCAACTATTCTTATTGATTCTGACTTAGATTCTGATTCTTCTAAATACTCTTCTAAAGAAGCTCTACAGATTGATGAGATTCACACCTCGTCATGAGACTTCTACATCTTCTAAATAGTCTTTAAATATTCTTACTATAGAACAACAAACACTTTTGGAAAATGTTAAATATATTTCTGATCCAGCTTTACAAAAGCAATATTTAGAAAAAATTCTAAATTCTATGCCTGATGAAAAACCTTTTCAAAAAACGTCTATTTTACCTTCTACTTCTACAGATACCTATGATTTAACAAATATTTTGAAAAAATCTAAAAAAGAATCTTCTATTTCTGTGTCTAGTCTCCAACAGGAGATTAAGATTCTAAAACAAGAAATAAAAGATTTAAAAGAAAAACAAAAGCAAGATTCTGTAGTAATACAGATTTTGCTTTCAAAAGATAATGGAAATTCCTCTTCTGATTCTGAGAAAGACGAGCCTTTAGAGCTTCCAAGTCAGATAGAAAATATCAATCAAATTCCTCCAAATTTTCTATTTGTTCTTAGAGAGATTACTTCCTAGAAGTATTTCATTAATATTACTCTTAGATTTTCTAATGATTATATTATAGATACTGTTGCATTATTCGATACTGGTGCAGATTTGAACTCATCAAGGATGGATTAGTGCCCACTAAATTTCGAGAATCTACAAGTAGTAGATTGTCAGCGGCTAACAATTCCAATCTTTAGGTTAAGTACAAGACTAAAGCATCTATCATCCATTCAAATGTCTGTATAAAAACTCCCTTCGTGGTAGTTAATGACATTTGTCATCCTATGATCTTTGGAACTCCTTTCTGAACTTTGATCACACCTTACCAGGTAAATTCCGAGTTTATTTCATTCAAAACGAAACAGACTAAGATAGGTTTTCCTTTCTTGGAAAAACCTCAGACTAAAAATCTAAATCTTCTTAAAGCATACTTTGTTCACAAAGATCAGATAAATGCTTTATCAATTTGTAAATCCTTTGAGCTAAAGGAATACAAAAATTCTCTATTTCATCCATGAATTGATGAAACACTTCAATCACCTGGTATCCAATCTAGGATTTCTAAAATTAAATCTTCTTTTGAATCAGAACTTTGTTCTGATCTTCCAAATACTTTATGGATAGGAAACAACACATCGTTGATCTTCCTTGTACTCCCGAATTTGATGAAAGAAATATTCCTACCATAGCTCGACCCGTTCAAATGAACTCTGAATTAGAACAGCATTGTAGGAAAGAAATACTAGATCTTGAGTCTAAATGACTCATTAGAAAATCTAGATCCCTATGGAGTTGCCCTGCATTTTATGTTAATAAAAATGCAGAAATAAAAAGTGACACTCCTAGATTAGTTATAAATTATAAGCCTTTAAATTCTGCTCTGAAATGGATTAGATATCCTATTCTAAATCAGAAAGATTTATTATCTCATCTAAATTGTGCTTGTATATTCTTTAAATTTGATATGAAATCTGGATTCTGACAGATGCAGATTTCAAAAAAAGATAGATATAAAGTGGCTTTTACAGTTCCATTTGGCCAGTACGAATGGAATGTAATGCCTTTTGGCCTTAAAAATGCCCCCTCTGAATTCCAAAGAATTATGAATAACATTTTTAATGATTATTCACAATTCTGCATTGCTTATATTGATGATGTTCTTGTCTATTCCAGGTCAATAGAAGAACATTTTAAACACTTAAAAACCCTTTTCTATATTGTCAAGAAAAATGGTTTAGTCGTGTCTAAATCTAAAATCTCTATTTTCCAGACGAAAGTTAGGTTTTTAGGACATTATTTTTGTAAAGGCACAATAACACCAATTGAAAGATCGTTGTTATTTGCTTCTAAATTCCCTGATAAAATTCTTGATAAAACCCCATTGTAGAGATTTTTAGGCAGCTTAAATTATGTGGTCGATTTTATACCTAATATAATTCGACTTGCTAAACCTTTGCATGATCGGTTAAAGAAAAATCCTGTCCCTTGGACTGATGAACACACTAAATTAATTCAAAGAATTAAGTCACTTGTGCATGAAATTCCTTGTTTGCATATTGCTAATCTTTCTCTGTTCAAAATTGTTGAAACTGATGCATCCGACATTGGTTATGGTGGAATTCTAAAACAGGTTTTAAATGGGAAAGAAGCCATTATCCGATTTACTTCTGGACATTGGAATGACACCCAAAAATCTTATTCCACTATAAAAAAGGAAATTCTGAGCATTGTCATGTGCATCCAAACATTTCAAAATGATTTATTAAATCAAAAATTTTGCTTATGTATAGACTGTAAATCTGCAAAAGAGGTTTTGCAAAAAGATGTTCAAAACCTTGCATCAAAATAGATTTTTGCTGATGGCAAGCTATACTAAGTATTTTTTATTTTCAAATTGAATTTATAAAAGGTGACACAAATTCCATTCTTGATTTCCTCACATGGAAATTCTTGCAAAATGCCTCCAAGAAAAATGAGAGATAAACCTCCTGGTAAGGAAGTGACCCAAATTCCCCAAAATTCAGCCTCCAAATTGCCAGCAGCAGCCAACAATAAAAAATCTCGAAATGACATATGCCAAGAAGAAGAACCAAAGACCACAAATTCCGGCCAACCCTCAGGATCAATTCCTAGCATTCCATCCTAGGTGCTGATGGAATCACTTGCAAATTCCAAGGAGTTCCAAGAACTTCTCAACAAATTCGAAGTTACTTTTTCAGACAAAGGGAAGGCAATAGTACCTGCCCAGAGTCAACAGAGTCAGCAGCAAATTCAATCCAAATCCTTGGATACCTTACAACATACCTCCAAGGTGGACATTGATACTGCCATAGAGAAATCTACTAAAGTATTTACCCCTTTTATTACAAAATCTATTTTTCAAAATGTGGTTTCAATTGAAAAATCATTTTATGAAAAATCTCCTTTTGATACCATTCAAAAACGTTTTGGAAGGAATTGGTATTATTAAAATCTCCAATTTTTTATCAAACAATTTTGGAAGTTTGCGGATCGATGGAAATTAAACATTTCTCTTTAGAAAAACCACCAACATCCTACATATTTCACTTTTTAAAATTTTAAATATTCTGTCTCTAGAGACGTGGATGCAATGCCAAGGTGATCTTTAGCAAGAGTTTGGCTTCCCAGACACTTGCAAAAGTGAGCCCTTCTATCATGAGTCCTTCACTTATTGGGACTATCAGCAGGCGTGGTATAACGCCTTCTATGTTCAAAACCCTAAATCCCAGCATACATGGTTGATCTACTTCGACACCCGTGTATGTCAAGCCTCCTCCTTTCCATTCTGGTTTATCCAGTGGTGGGAGATATTTGGTACAAATGAAGAATGGCTTAACCAAAAGCCATATATAAAAACGGCCTACAATACCTTCAAATCCCACTACAAACCCTCTCTAGAGGAATCCCATTTCGGGATACTACCCTTATTTCATACAAAACTCTATTTACCATGGGTTCTTTCCTGGTATTTGGAGTATACTCTAGTACAAATTCCCATCATACAGAGAAAATTTTGAAAAAAATGATGGACAGCTTTTAAAGTTCCTCCATCATTCCAGATAAAATCCATTATTGAATTCTATCAATACAGACATAATACTCAGAAGATTATGGCTCCAGCTATAACACCGGATTAGAAGAAATTCCTTAGCGATAAATCCCAGCTTGCTGCCAGACTCGCAGCAACGAAATCCCCAGAGGAGATGCAGCAGTTGTTGTTTCAAAATCCTAGGCGGTGTCATCCGAAGACTCGGCGACATCACCAGCTCTTGATCTGGACGAAGCTGATCTACTCCAGTAGAAGACTTCTCCAGAAATTTCCAAGTACAAATACCATAGGGTACTGTTACACTCTATGCCAGAAATACTTGTAAATACTGTATAAAACAGTCGTGCACTATAGCTCATTGAAGCAAGGCACTGTGCACTGTAGCGCTCAATTTTTAACTGTAGCGCTCATGAAAGTTACTGTTGAAATACCCCATCCTGACTCTATATAATGGGCACTCTCCCATTTGGTCAGGAAGGCAAAAATTTAGGCAGAAATACTATTTACGAGTTTCCTCTTAAGTTCCCAATCCTGTTCTGCTAGGACCTCTGAAGATTTCAGAGAACAATTCTTGTATCATTTTATGAGTGAGTAATTCCTCACTTATATTTTTATCACATATATATATA
>MEJB01000030.1:1197296-1222240 GCA_001752375.1 Rhazya stricta
TGGTCCTTAGTTGTTTAAATTCCTATTTAGTATTTGATTTGTTACATTATTTATTTGTTTGATTTTATGCACTATGATTATTAGAAATTCTGTGAATATTCTTTCCTATCATCTGATTCTTTCTCCAGCTTCTCTAATTATCTTCTGAATCTAACATCATCTCCCGATCCTTGGTTGTAAATCATTTTGAAATTTTTGGATGCACATGACAATGCTCAGAATTTCCTTTTTTATAGTGGAATAAGATTTTTGGGTGTCATTCCAATGTCCAGAAGTAAATCGGACAATGGCTTCTTTCCCATTTAAAACTTTTTTTAGAATTTCACCATAACCAATGTCGGATGCATCAGTTTCAACAATTTTGAATAGAGAAGGATCAGCAATATGTAAACAAGGAATTTCATGCACAAGTGATTTAATTCTCTGAATTAATTTAGTGTGTTCATCGGTCCCAGGGACAGGATTTTTCTTCAACCGATCATGCAAAGGTTTAGCAAGTTGAATTAATATTAGGTATAAAATCGACCACATAATTCAAGCTGCCTAAAAATCTCTGCAATTAGGTTTTATCAAGAATTTTATCAGGGAATTTAGAAGCAAATAAGTCAATGGAACCAGCTATCCCAAAAGCTAGCTTTTGGGATAGCTGGTTCCATTGACTTATGGTATCAGAGCCAACCCAGGTTCGAATCCCGCCACTGGTTCAAAACTCCACTGGCCTGGATAAGCGTAGTAAGGCCCGTAAAGGCAATAAGGCATGGTCCAGCCTAGGCAAGCGAGCATTGGTAAGCGCAGTAAGACCTGTAAAGGTAGTAAGATGCAAGTCCAGTCGAGGTATGAGGGGAGTAGGTAATCAGCCCAGTGGGCAGAGCGGTGGAACTTGGGGGATTCTGAGGCTTATAATAGATGGAGTGCCGTATTCTAACAGCTTAAGCTTTTGGGATAACTGGTTTCATTGACTTATGGGTACCTCGGGATTTGGATGGAATTTGCTGCTGACTCTGTTGACTCTAGGCAAGTACTATTGCCTTTCCTTTGTCTAAAGAAGTAGGTTGGAATTTGCTAAGAAGTTCTTGGAACTCCTTGAAATTTGCAAGTGATTCCATTAGTGCCTGGGATGGAATGCTAGGAATTGATCCTGATGGTTGACCAGAATTTGTGGTCTTTGGTTCTTCTTCTTGGCATATGTTATACCAAGATTTTTTAGTGTGACGATCTGAAGCTCGATGTGATGGCTCATAAAGATCCAACTACAAATTCATCCACTATGCCTATTACGATAGCGAACATATGAAATGGATTAGAGACTCTTTTAAGTCTATAATTTTTTTATAGGTTTAGAATTGTTCACATAGGTAACTTGTGCTATAAATTGTTATATTTGCAAATTTATGAAATGTATTTGCGCTAAACTCATTAAATTGAACTTCATTATCTTTCATAAGCTGCAAATTTCTTTAAAGTGTTTACTTGATAGTCTATTTATTAGTTCTAATGGACAAATGTTTGCTCTATTACTCATTTCTTTTTATAATTGAAAATCCTATATGGGATCATGAGCTTTTTCCTTTGTGATATATTCTATGTGAAAATAATCTATTTAAGATCTTGTGCTATACTTGTAAAATTTTAAGTCCTTGCATGTATTTAGGGATAGTTGTGCTGAAATCCTACATCTTTGATTTATCCCTGATGTTTGTCCAATAAACTATTTACATTGAAAAATATGCCTAAGTTTTAATTTTTCATTATGAAAAATGGAGATTTTTAAATCAATCAGGTTTAAACATCCTCAATATTGTTTTGAGAATAACAAGTGCTTAATATGTTCACTGACTTGCATTGTTGTGCTTATTTTTGGTTCATAATGTACCATGGAATAATGAAGCCTATGATTAACTATCTTGAAGCATCAAGAACTTATAAATTGGATGATTTGACAAAGGAGTAGAAGATCTACAAGTACTAATTGAAGTGAAGGCATATTAAGAGCAGAATCTTTTAACTCTCCAATAGGCTATTGACYAAGTACAGTACTTTTCATTGTATATTCTTTTAGTACTTAATCTTAATTTTTTGAGATAATGATTAAACTGCATAAATACTATGTTTTGATATTTGAAACCTAAGATGATTTTAGAAACATTTATAAAAACAATTTTATAAAATGACCCTTACAAAAATTTGTCAGATACCATTGAGTTGGTTTTGAAACTATGTTTAAGATGTGTTCTCATGTCTYGTGTTCTGTTCACTTTCAGACATATTTTAAGTCTTTTGTGTGATAAAATCCAATATCGTCCATCAAGGAACTCAAATGTAATTCAGTAGCTCTTTGGTGGTGTAAAAGACTGAGTCTTCAGTCTTAGACTTCTTCGTGTTTAAACAGYCTGCAAAATATCATGAATTAATGTTGGATATCTGTTCTGAGTCTTCAGATGGGTATATCGAAYGAAGACCATGGGTATTTCAAGCGCTCAAAATTTACGTTTCAAAKCCTCAACAGATAAATTATTATTGTTCTGACATATGCATTACCATTGGATATCGGGCTATATAATAGATGGATTTCTCCCTAGTCATTTTGAGAGGATTGATTTCAAAAAAAAAAAAAACAGCAACTTAGACTGCTTGATATTCTTTGAACTTCATTTCAATTTTGTTTTGAAAAACCTTTAGTGGAGCTCCACGTATTCAAAACAGAATATTTAATTTAGTAAAATCAATACATCCAAACTGAGCTTAGATTTGCCAGAATACCTTGAAAAATCTCTTTTTAAGTTAAGTTGTTGAGTACATAAAGCCATTTAGATGGTGAACCTTGTTTGTATGTGAATTAATGTTGTACRGGTTAAATAGAACCCTTTTGAAGGTGAGACTTACAGTTAATGATAGAGTGACTAATAGTTTAGGATGTGTAAAATCATTGGGGAAGAAGGGTGGTTCTTGTAAGAACACATTGTGCACACAAACACAATTGCTATCTAAACACCCATGTTTAATTTGTATGCACATTGAATTAAATTGGAACTTGATATATGGATATCATGAGTGTTTTAGTAAATCTTTAATATCTTTATAGAATTTGTTAAGGTTGTTTAAATGATATGTTTCCTAGTATATCTTGTATTCTATAAGATAAGGATTAGGAAATCTTAGTAATTCCTAATTAAACTCAAAGTAGAATATCCTAAAGTGGTTCATTTAATCAACTAAACTCATTAACAGGATTGAAGCATTTTGGTGATACTAACATGAGGTTTAACAAGAAGCAAAAAGTTGTTCTTTGTGTGTGAGTATTAAGCTTGATTATTTCATATTCCTRATTGGTCTATTCTAGAATTTTGTGATTATGCTCAAAGCCGGTTTGATTATCTTCACACTAGAACATACTTATTAAGAGTATCTACTTAGTTATTGATATGGATGATTGTCGTGATTTTCATAAAGGTGGATCCACTCATAGACCACCATTATTTGATGACAATAACTATCCTATATAGAAGGCCATGATGAGAGCATTCTTAACAGCTCTTGATGGATGAGTTTAGGTGTTTCTAGTTAATGGTTATAGTCTACCATCAGTTACTAAGGATTACAATAYGTACTGAAACCTATAAGGAATGSTCTAAGGTTGAACTAGATAAAGCCAATTCAAATTCAAAAGCTATCCATGCTATATTTAATCTTGTTTCTTTAAAATAAATGAAAGTTATCACAARTTGTGAATTGCTAAAGATGCTYGGTATAACATAGAAATAGAAAATGGAGGAACTCACCAAGTAAAAAAATCTAGGCTAAGGAGTCTTACTACAGAATCCAAAAACATGACAATGAGTGATGATGAGTCCATATATGATTTTCATGCTAAACTATGTGATCTTGCTAATGAATGGTATGCACCTGGTGAAACCTATTCCAATGCAAAACTTGTTAGGAAAGAACTATTTTCACTTCCTAAGAAATTTAAATCTAAAGTCACCTTTAATGATGATTGCAAGGACATTGATGTTCTGGATCTTGCTGAGCTAATTCAATCATTGCATATTTATGAACAAAGTTTGAGAAGGTAGAGCAAAGAAAAGAACACAAAAAGTGCCAAATGCATTGCCCTAATTCACACTCAAAGTGAGGACGTGCTCAATCCTATCGACCTGGAAAATTTAAATGAGGAAACAACTGCMCTTCTTACCAAGAACTGCAACAAGTACCTRAGGAGAAATTTAAKGTTGAATGGTTCTTCAAGAATGCCRAAATTTTGTTCCTCAAACATATGGAAGCCCAAGTCAAACTCAAGCGTTTCCCCCAAAATCACAAAGAGACTGATACAAAAGGAGCATTGATGTTCTGGATGTTGATGAGCTAATTGGGTCACTTCATATTTATGAACAAAGTTTAAGAAAGTGGAGAAAAGAAAAGAATACCAAAAGTGCCAAATACTCACGCTCAAAGTGAGGATGTGCTCAATCCTATCAACCTGGAAAATTTAGATGAGGAAATAGTTGCACTTTTTACCAAGAACTACAACAACTACCTAAGGAGAAATTTAAGGATGAAGGGTTCTTCAAGAAACTACCGAAATTTTGTTCCTCAAAAATATGGAAGCCAAAGTCAAACTCAAGCTTTTCCTCCAAAATGACAAAGAGAATGATACAAAAAGAGCATTGATGTTCTAGATCTTGATGAGCTAATTGGGTCATTGCATAGTTACAAACAAAGTTTGAGAAGCTGGAGCAATAAAAAGAACGCCAAAAGTGCCAAATAAATTGCCTTAACTCATGCTTAAAGTGAGGATATGCTCAATCCTATCGACCTGGAAAATTTTGATGAGGAAACAATTGCACTTCTTACCAAGAACTACAACAACTACCTAAGGAGAAATTTAAGGATGAATGGTTCTTCAAGAAACTGCCAAAATTTTGTTCCTCAAAAATATGGAAGCCAAAGTCAAATTCAAGCTTTTCCTCCAAAATCACAAAGAGAATGATACAAAAGAGCAAAGGAATACAATTCAATGAATGTGAAGGATATGAACACATTCAAGTAGAATGTATAAACAAACTTGAGAAGAAAGGATGAGACATGACAGCCTCATGGATTGATAGAAAAGAAGAACTTCAAAAACAAACTGAAAGTGAGCATAACTATATTGCTTTTGTTTAGGATTCAACTAAAGAAGTAAATTCAAACATTGATGATGAAGAGGCACAACTTGATGTGGATGCTGAAGATCTTCAAGCTACATATACATGTACAACAAAAGGATGATTGCTATAAAGCATATTCAAGCCACAGAAATGAACAAGCTCCAATTTATAAAAGATAATATAGAGTTGAAGGAAAAATTGAAAGCACTTGAAAAGGAGCTTGGCAATTCACAAAMAAATTTACCTCAAATGTGGAGAGACTTAATAGTGCAAACTCAATTCTAGATAAATTTTAGACAAAAGTTCTAACAAGCTTGAGCAAGCTCTTCGCATTGGTAAAGGATTAGAGACAAATCTGGAATTAGTTCCCAGAATGTCTGCGCAATGTATTCGAGTGTGCCAACAATGGTAAAACAATCTAAGCACAGATTTCTGAATGTTCAGACAATCAATTGGGGTGTTCCAACAACTTCAAATCGAGCAGAAGTAGTTTCACAGAAAGAAGAGGCATCAAACTTAACAAGATTCATCTCTATTTGTCATTTTTTGTGGAAAATGTGAATACATTAGACCAAAGTGTTACAAACTACAATACCATATATTCAAAATGATAAATCAAAGTAAAAAAACTTAATCTCAAAGCAAGGAAATTGCTAARACAAGGTACTTGGAAAGAAATATTTGCTTAYTCTAGTCAACCCCTTTAATAATGGTTTTGTGACTTTTGGTGATGGAAGCRAAGGAAAAATCTTTGGATAAGGTTTACTAACCATGTAGGGGTCGATGACCTTAAAAGATGTGCTATATATTGAAGGTTTGAAAGCAAATCTAATCAGTATTAGCCAAATTTGTGACATGGTTTAGACGAATCAGTTCCTATAAGAACAATGTCAAGTTCTTTACAAACAAGGGAAGCGTATCTTGACTGGACTTCGTTCAAGTGATAATTGCTATCTTTTGAGTGACTCAGTGAAACATAACAAAGTATCCCCAAAAACAGTCCAGATTTTGCATGACAAATGGGCCATCTAAACTATGGCGACATATCTAAGCTCATTGAAACATATCTATATTGATACCCAGAAATTTTGTGGACCTTGACAACTAGGAAAGCAAACCAAGAGTCAACATCCTCTAATAAATTACTTGGCTACTTCAAATGTATTAGTACTACTTCATRTGGATCTAATGGGACCAACGCAAACAGAGAGTATTGGAGGTAAAACAAAAATGAGAAAGGACAAAGATTGCAAGAATAATACGGATAAGCAGATATCATGATAAGGAATTTGGAAATTCATATTATGCTACTTTTTGCAGTGAGAAAAGAATTAATCATGAATTTTCTACACTAAAGACTACGTACAACAAAATGGAGTGGTGGAAAGGAAGAATAAAACTCTTCAATAGATGGCAAGATTCATGATAAATGCCAAGGACTTACCAAAGAAACTTTAGGTAGAGGMCATAAACACTGTCTGCTATATAAGCCATCGAGTTCATTTTAGTACTGGAACTTAACAAACTKACTATGAATTATGGAGAGAGAGGCATCCTAACACCTCTTATTTTCATGTTTTTTATTGTAGCGGCGATGTTACGAAAGATCGTGAATATCTTACAAAAATTTGATGCCAAAAGTGATGAAGCAATCTTTGTTGGATACTCTACAAATAGTAAAGAATACAAAGTATATTCACCTGGAAATGGTCAATTATTAAATATTCTGATGCCATACTTTGTGAAGTTCATATCTCKACAAGTTCCTGGTCATCTAAGGGAGAAGTTGTTACCAGTGTTGCAACAACCAGTTCCGATGTTCCCATAACCGTCATCACCAAATGAAACAAATGAAACCACCACAAAACAATAAAAGATGATGAAATACCAAAAGATGGTGAAACTGGATGTGTCGAAACCTTGACTACAAACAAAAAAAGGACATGAAAAGCTCATCCTCTTTTGAAGGTAATTGGTGCTCCACAAGAAATAATAGTAACGAGGAGGAAAGCTAACCTAAATAAAATCACAAATACTTGTTACATTTTGTTTGCTGAACCAAAGCAACAAAAGAAGCTCTCCATGATGAGTTCCAGATTGCAGCAATGCAAGAGGAGTTAGGGCAGTTCACACGTCACCAGATACGGAGTCTTGTTCCAAGACCATCACATGCAAATGTGATAGGTACCAAGTGGATTTTAAAGAACAAAACTAATGGAAAAGGCCAAATTGTGAGGAGCAAAGCATGCCTTGTTGCTCAAGGGTATACACAAGTTGAAGGAGTTGACTTTGAGGAGACATTTGTATCAGTTGCACGTCTAGAATCTATCCTCCTTCTCGTTGATGTAGCGTGTCATTTGAAGTTCAAGCTCTACCAAATGGATGTCAAAAGTGCCTTCCTTAATGGTATTTTAACTGAAGAAGCCTATGTAAACAGCTAGTAGTTTCTGAAGATCCACATTTAGGTTAYGTYYACAAGTTTCAAAAAGTATTGWATGGACTAAAGCAAGCCCCCCASCATAGTATGAGGGTCTTACTTCCTTTCTCTTGTCAAATGGTTATGAAAGAGTGAAACAGATTGRGCAAGAAATGTTGATGATAGAAAGAGCACATCTAGTGGATGTTTTTATTTAGGTATTAATCTGGTTTCTTGGCACATCAAGAAGAAAAAATTGATATCCATGCTTGAAGATTATGGTACATCTCAGTCAACTATTACTCTTTACTGTGACAATAAACATGCTGTGGATATGTCTAAAATTCCAGTACAACACTCACACACAAATCAAATTGACATTCGATATCACTTCATTCGTGAGTAGTTGAAGATCACACTCTTTTGATAGTTACATGTTTCAACTAAAGATCATTTAGCTAACATTTTCACCAAGGGACTCCCAACATAAACCTTTGTGGAATTAAGGAGATCTATAGGAGTTTGTTCWCCTAATGAGTCACAATGATTGATGATTCATACATATATGTATTAAAGTAGCACAAAATTCTATTTCTTCAAAATTTTATGTCCTAGTGTCTGCACAATCATTCTGAATATTGGAACATTGAGTCTTGTATCTTAATTGTTATCCATAAGTTTCATAATATTTGAGGGGGACTTTGTGGTTATTGAAATTATTTCTAGCTTGATCTCATTTTGTAGTGCACTTACTTGGACTATGAGTTTCTAATTCTCTATAATGCTCTTACTGGATAGCTAACATATGTTGATGAATGAAAGCCACCTTGAGTCAGCAACTGTTGTGTAGTAGTTAGCCTATCCTATGGTCGCTCTGTCATGGAAAAAGATACCTCAATATATGATTGAAAGTCACGATTTGATTTCTATTATGTGCTTCTATGACTTTCTATTATGATCTGAACCTCAAAAAAATATTCAAAAAGGAAATTGATAGTTGGTACAACTCTGTGTCTGATGTTTGGTTTGAGGGAAGGATTTTGTTCRTAGTTAAGGGCTGGATATTCTTTTGAGGGCACAAAGCTACACACCTTTATAGATGTGATGATAACCAAAATCTTTTTCCTATTACCCTTTGTGTTTTCCTGAGATAATATGAAACTTACATTGACAACCTTTGATGCTTAAGTCTTTGGAAAAATATGGGTTTGAAATGTGCAGTTTTAGAACTTTGTTTCCTTCTTTCTTATGGATTTTGTGTGCTTTTTCATGTTGTGAATGATGTTAAACATTACAGTGACTCCTCTCAGGTACCCTTTGTTTTTAAATTTCCTTATTTTCACTAGGTTCTTGGAAGTTTTTATTTTTGGCATTTTCTTTCCTTTCATTCAAAAAATTCAAAAACAATAGAAAATATATTTTGTTTCTGCAATACTTTCTTTTTTTTTTTCTTTTTTGTTGCTTCTCTCTCCCTTCTCTCTTCTCTCAGGTTGCCTACAATTCTCTATTTTCGGCTTGTGCATTGGCTTGGGGGACCTTATCCTCAACGGGAGCTTATTGTTTTGTTCGCCTTCGGATTGCTCACTGATTTTTGTTTTTCTTGCTTATGAACAAAGAGAGGGAGAAACTTGAGTGCATATCTAGTTTGGTAAACTTGCTTCATTTTGTTTTGACAAATTTGTGCTAAACTACTATGGGTTTGTGGTTTTTGTAGTGATAGGATATAGATATCTCTATTGGTCTTTTGGTACATTTGGTAGATTGATTTTTAGCTTTGTTTATGTCCACCTAGGGGAATTATCTTATCTTGTTAATGATAAATTGATATCATGTTTTTTTCTTGTGTTCTTTGGTACGCTGGATAATCTAGTCTCTTGGAATTTTTTTGTATTGATTTTTAGCAATATGTATGAATGAAGAGGGACAGTACTTTTGCTATTATGGTACTAGTCTGATTGTATATTTGGTATAATGGCCGTAGTTTGAGTTTGATATATTCTAATTGCGTATTTGATTATTTGGCATGATGCCAATAGATTAAGTTTGATACGTTGCTGAAGATGGCAGTAACTTACTACATGAGAATATGGGAATTCGTAACATTGATGATGTAATGCAACTTGGCAGTCTGTGTCTCGATATTCTGTTTGTTTGGCTGAATAACTTAGTTGTGTTGTGATGTTATTGCAAGAATCATTGGAATGATGTTCTTAAATATGTTGTATATTTTGGCAGATATGTGTTCATATGCTTATTCCACATACAAGCCAAAAGGTTTGGGATTGTAGGAACACATCGTGCAGACACCCACAACTGCTRTCTAAACATCACATTTAATATTTATGCACATTGAAATAAATTGGAATAGGATATATTCATATCTTGAGAGCTTTTAGTAAATCTTAATATCTTAATAAAATTTGTTAAGGTTGTTTTAAATGATACATTTCCTATTATATCTTGTTTTCTATAAGATAAGGATTACGAAATCTTAGAGAAATTTTACGGATCCTAATTAAACTCGAAGTAGAATATCCTAAAGCGATTTATATAATCGACTAAATTCCTTAACATGATTGAAGCTTTTTGGTGATACTAAAGTGAGGTTTTAACAGAAGCAAAAGGTTGTTCATTGTGTTTGAGTATTTTTGAGAGAAATTAATCAACAATTCATTACCTTTGATTGTATTGGGACTACATTTTCTTAGTGGATTGATCATGAACCTTTTTTATTGATGAACCATCTCTTGAAAAATTGCAAGAGAATTGCTGAAAGAATTTTCTAGCAAGAAGCTATGGTCGAAATTGAGCATCAACCGTTGACAAATTCCCAATAAAACTACAAGGTCACAAGATTCAACTAAGAAAGGAACGTCTTTTTTTTTTTTTTTGAATGATTAATATGTAAGACCTTGTATACTTATTTGTTCTAGTGAATTGTTTCAACGTCTGAACGTGTTTCTGTGGATGTAATCTTTTCATGCCAAACCATATTAGTTATCGGGTTCCTTAATCAGATTCATTTTTATTGTCATCGATCACTTTTATCAAAATTGAGCAAAGCTAATTAATTTAGTAAAAATTAAGCTAACAAGAATAATCAACCATGCAATTCTAAACTGGAGGGTTAATTGAGTTTTGCAACTCATTTATAGGTGACTCTTTCTTGTACTCTTAAACAACTCCGTGTGACTTAGTAGATTGTAAAATTCTAAGGTTAGGGTCTTAGTTTGTGGATGTAGATCCAAAAAAAGATATCGAATCGCTATAAATTATTTGCTTATTTATGCATTCATTATTCATGCATGCTTATTTTGTTTTTAACTATTTATACAAATACTTCATTTCTCTTCCATTACAAACATTTGAATATATTTCAAAAGAGATTGAAAAATACAATTAGGTAGTTCTTAAAATTTCAAAAAAATAGCCACAAYCCAATTTTTCTTCTCTTGGATTTCACATTATTGAATGGATTGAGACATGTAATTAAGAAGTGAAACGGAAGTGGTGTTCCCAACAAGATATTCTCAAGAATAGTGGAAGGTTACAGACATACAGACTTATCTCAAAGTGGAATTTGTACCACATAGCTAGACTTAATGATTTCGGAATCTCATAGGGTGTTATCATAGGGTGGTCACTAAAAGTGAATATTCAATGTTCTATCACTAATTCTGCATACTCGTTTAAGTTAGTTGTATAGAATAAATAGATTTGATATATTTCAAATTTAGGGGCCTATTTGTAATTCTCTGTACTTAAGGGACCGAAAGTGAAATTATTTAAAATTATGATATAAAATACAAATATATTAAAATTAAAATATGAAATAAACATATGTCGACTATTGAAAAGTTCCTAATCAAAATAAGTAACTAAATTAAAAGTTAACAAATGAATAAGAAAAACAACCACAGTTAAATTGCGTCTTTATTATTACAAAAGTTTGGTCTTGAAAGGTATTTKTATGAATGCCAACAATGTTACAACATTTGAGAATCCAAGAACAAAGTTCAGGGGCATGTGGAACAAGAAAAGATATTTGCTAGATTTAAAGAGAAAAGAAAAAAGGGAAAGATTCTGGATGTGACAATGTTGCAGCAAAGATGATCGATAAAAGCACGATAGAAATATCTACATGACATGTGGCTGTCAGAGAATCAAACTAAAGACATAAAGAAAAAATTTTCAAATTGATCTCGGTCTATGTTAGGTCAAGGGGACAAAAAGGACAAAATCAAAATTAACAAAAGAAATAAGACAAGGATAACAATTATCTAATATTGACATCAAAGTGCCACATGTTCAAAAAGTCCATATTAAGTTCACTACCAATGGGTAAATACCACTCCAAGCAAAGAATACATCCATGCGCCCTACCTAAAGGTGACAACAAACTTCAAATACCAATTTTTTAGAAGCACAAAATCCATGAATGCTTGGTTACAGTGCACATCCCTGAAAAAGAGACTTGCACAAATCAACAAGGACATGTTCAAAAGAAGCAACTATCACCTAATCAACACCAACTTCAAAAAGGCAACCTAAAGTCTTGGTTCCAATTTCAGTTAGAAGGCATAAGCCACAGGTAAACTAGTTAAGGAGATGCAAAAAGGATTRCTAGATAAATGATTATGAACTAATCCCAAATTCCTAATTCCTAAGAGCATAATACTATAGCAATCACGTCGGAATTCAAAAATTCAAATTATAGCGTGTCGCATAACATAAAAGAAGAATCATTTGCATTAAATGAAAAATCGGCTAAGACGATATTTGACTATTGACTTTAGTCTTTTACTCGGAGTGCTGAAGTATAGAAGAGCCAATGGACCCCATATTTTTAAAAATAGACAAGTAAAGACAAAAAATACAGAGCCATTAGATATTTGACAGAAAGGGTGAGAGCGACAACAATGCCAACTCAGCTTTAAATCTATCTATATAAGAAGAGTTAAAGTGAACAAGAACGGGAATTAGCTAATCAGTAAGTAGTTAGAGTTATAGTGTTAGAATAGAATAGAATAGGAGGTAGAAGTCTTACATTTTCACAAGCTGTCGAGAAGAACTTAGGGATTCCCTTCGATAGAAGAACCCACATTTAGCTTAAATATTTACTTCTTTGTTTAAGG
Source organism: Rhazya stricta (assembly GCA_001752375.1). Lineage (NCBI taxonomy): Eukaryota > Viridiplantae > Streptophyta > Magnoliopsida > Gentianales > Apocynaceae > Rhazya > Rhazya stricta. The sequence goes on from MEJB01000030.1 coordinate 1,209,995, forward strand.
TATTAGATGATAGTCTTCTTTTCATTTTTGTATTATAATTTTCTGCAGTTGTCTTATTTTTCTTTGGCATTTATTTTGTTTCCAACTTAGTTCTTATTCGATGAAGAGAAGTTTAGCAAGTGTGCAGAAGTTGTTTAGCTCTTGGTGTGTAAATCTTATTCTTTTTTCCTAAACTGATTTCTYGGGATCCTTAATCGAGGYRATAAAGCTTAGCAAARCTGTTGATAMATGTTGATAATATTCATATTTTGAACTCCAATTTGTCCAACTTTGGTTGATTCTTTATGAATTTGTGCAATTTATCTTGGTTCGTGATATCARTTTTGATATTTCTGTTGTTATATATTTGAGAATGTAAAAGTGGCTATTTAAAACCTAAAAAGCTTGATCTTTATGGAAGTTTTGCATGATAACAAGAATGCTAAAACATTCATAATTTTGAGGGATGACAGTTGGATTTCCGTTGTTTATAAATACTACATTCTTACATTGGTCAGTTTGGTGTGTTGAAATGATGACACTTCATACTTATGGTATTTTAGATGAATGGAAATATATCCGGATTTGAGTTTATTTTTATGTAATCAATGGTTTAACRTYGATTTGCTAAAAAATTCCTATTACTAGTTTTATTAACGGAAATGTTGTTTAAATTTCGATTGGTATTTTGCATGGAAACTTACCAACATAATTATACTTTGTAATTACAAAGTGAATTTACTAATTAAATAATTAATTACTAATTTACTTAATCATTATGAAAGATTACTAATCTAAACTTGGTTAAGTAGTCAACAATAAAGTATTAACATAATTGTCAATAACTAGTCACAAAACCAAAGTACGAACTGATGGTTAGTAAGCAACAATGGACTACCAATAGAACTGTCAATTTGTAATTACAAATTAAATTACTAACTAATTTTAGTTAGTATACAGTAACAAAGTACTACATAATTATTAATTAGTAATTACAAACTAAAGTACTAATTAAATTTTAGTTAGTAAACAATAATGAAGTAGTGAAGGAATTGTCAATCGGTAATTACAGATTAAATACTAACCAAATTTTAGTTAGTGAACAGAAATGAAGTATTAACATAATTGTCAATTAGTACTTACAAAACCAAAGTACAAACCAAATTCTGGGTTAGTAAAAACTAAGTACTTGCAAAACTTTTCAGTTGGTAATTAAACTATTTTAGCAATTAAAAGTTACTACGAAAAAACATTCGTTGGTATTGACTTCATGTTCATTAAAAAATCACCAATGAAAAAATTAATCTTACTAACCGATATACTGGCTGGAATTTACTAACAAATAAACTGGTTAGTATAGAAGACATATTTGTTAGTAAGTAGCAGTCAGATATTGGAAATTCAAATTCAATCTTCATTATAGTGTAATAACAAAACTTTTTAATCAATAACCACGCATATGTAGGTAATTCCTAGTTGAATAATAAAAAAGTCGGTTAGTTGAAGTACCATCAAGGGTATATCAAGGGTTTTTGTTACGTACTATAATTTGTTAGTAATAGATTATTAAATCCTCATTACTAGTCGATTTTTACCTATTTACGATCAAATTGGTTTGTTAGTACTATCCATTATACTAGTAATGATTGCAATAGTTTCAACATGAAAACAATGTAGTTTCTGCAGCTGTTAGAGGAGTGATTCTTGGGATATTTCTGCAGTAATTTCTACAATTTTACAACAGCTAATTTCAAAAGTTTAAACTCCTAAAATAAACCAGTGGTTTTGGAAGGTCAAAGATCATCTTGAAGCCTATACGAAGGGCATTTTCTGGAAATCTTAACACTTAATTTTGCAGCATTCTAGAGAGACTTTTCCATCTTCTCCAAAATGTTTTAGAAAGTTCTCCAATAAATTTTAGAAAAAAAAAAATTTAGCTAGTTTGCATAGAGCCGAGATAGATAATTATTCTTATATCCTTCTTGTTCTAGCTGAAATTTTGTGTCTCAATTAGTTGGTGGTTTAGTTCAGGCAGTACTTCAGTTCACCTTACAGTTATTCCATTGTATCCTGGGAAACAGACGTCCTATTATATAAGATAAGGGACAAATTTGTTTTAAGGACATCGTCTTTGCATAGGCCTCAGTAATTTGAATATATATATATATCTTCTGCTCCTTTGTTCTGGTTCTGAATTCTGTATTACTTGACTGACAACTCGTGAATTGATTTATAAAATAGAAAAGAGGAAGAAGACCGATTATTTGCTTCTTGTTTCAGAAATGGCATCAAATCCTACTACATTTATTGTGGCAAGAAGAGGGAATGAGATCTAAACTTTAGCTCAATCAGCCAATATGTGGCTCCACTAACAGCTCCAGATGTGATCATTGCAGTTACCAGAGAGATCCACTGGAGTGAACTTCAATAGGTGGTAGCAAAATGTTGTTTTCCTTGAACACCTTGAATCTTGTGGGATTCTTGACAGGCAATTCTAAAACTGAATGAGGCCATGGGAGATGCCCAAGCTATCATTGTTGTTTAAGCTTCGAAGCATTCTGATTTTTTATGCCGGAATTATATTCTAAATGGTTTGTCAGGTACATGTACAGTGTTTATAGTGCGAAGAAAACAACAAAGGAATTGTGGGAGTGTTTGGAATGAAATATAAGACTGAGGATGCAGGGACACAAAAATTTATTAGTGCCCGCTTTTTGGACTATAAAATGRTGGATTAGAAAATCTTAAGGAATCAAGYATAAGAACTTCATATAATCTTCATGAARTTCATGTTGAGGGGATAACCCTGAGTGAMGCTTTCCAAGTGCCGGCTATTGTTGAAAAGCTATCCCTAGCATGAAAGTATTTCAAAAACTACCAAAAGCACAAAACAAAGGAAATGAACATTGAAGATCTCGTTGTTAAGCTTCGTATTGAGAAAGACAWTMGAGGATCGAAAAGAATGAGTTCAAACTAGTTATAGCTAAGGCTAATGTTATTGAACATGGCCAAAGCTCAAGAGACGGAAAAAGAAGTTTGTTTAAGGGTCAAAACTGTGATTAAAAGAACTCTCAAAGAATAAGTTTTTAGGGAAATGCTTCAAATGTAACAAAGTTGGTTACAAGTCCTTAGAGGGCATATTGCCAAAGAAGAATAACAAAAATGAGGCAAATATGGTGAATCATATCACCCAGGATATATTTAAAATGAGCCTTGTAGCAATCATCTCTTAATTGAACTTGGTGGGTTCAAACCCAAAAGAATGGAGGATTGACACCGATGCTTGATATGTTGATTTTATATCTATAGTATAGGGTGTTTTAAGAGTTTAATTAGATGTAATTGTGGTTTATTGAGTAAGTAGTTTATTGTGTATCCGGTAAGGATTTGTGAATAATGGAGGAGAAAATGGAAAGAAACTTCTACAAAGCCTACATAGATGGATGGAGTACAATAAGAACTTCAAAATGCACTTGGTTTGACCAAATTTAAATGTTGTTTGGCCCATGAACCGATTTTGCAAAGTACCCTATTTTGRCCAGGAGAAAATAGGCACTAGTTAGGCCATCAAACTGCTGCTGGTTATATTATTGCCACTAATGAATTTTTCATATAACAACCGAGGTCGATTAGGCCATGAAGCCTGTGGCAATTCACCCTGTTATGTGCATAAATTTCAGATTTTTATGGTACCTTGGGCAGTTTAAGACTTCCTAATTGATTTTAGACTGATACAAAGTGTTTTAGAAGTATATATCCTCATATTTGCTTCCCAAGACATTCATACTTCATCATTGGATACCAGAGAAATGGCATTTAACAAGTTTGTATTTAACTCAATATTTCTCTCCCTCTTTGTGATCATCAAATAAGGAATAAGCTTGGAGAGAGTGGCACTCAACCCTCACAATTAAGATCATTGAATAGGATAACATTATTAAAAACAAAATACCATAGAAAGCGCTAAGTAAAGTCATGCCATCGCAATAGTCCAAAGATAGAATGTAAAACCTTAGAACTTGATCCGTGGATAGACTAAACCATCTAAGTCTAAATTCCAAAGCATGTAAAATTTACTTTTTTGGAATTTAAAATAACAATATATTCTCTTGGTAATGATTTTATCCTTCCACAAACGAAATAGATTATAAGAAATATTAGATAATTTCCAAGTTCTTCTATACTTTAATTTTTCCATGAGTAACTCTTCGGATAAAGTTTATGACTAAGTTTTCTATAAAAAAAACAGTAGAGCACATCAATCATGATTCAAAAATTTTCCTGAAATTTTCATAAATAAACTTTGCAAATTCGAATTCTATTCAGTTTCAATAGCAATTTTCCAAGAGTCAAGACTTTCGCAAACTTATGAATGGCATGCTCAAAAAATAATTTCAAGAAACTCAACTTTTTGTAATTTGTGGAAAGTAATTCAGAAGTAACTCAATATATATTTGCTGAATATAACAGTTGATAGGGAATTCAAATTAAGCGTACAAGAATTCTTGAAAATACATCTAGAGTATGCTTAATAAAAACAAGCCCGTTTGCAATTATTCATTCACATCATGTCCACACAGTCAACTTAGTGGTTTATGTAGTACCCATGCACCCTTCTCAGTTTTCTTGACCGAAATTATGCACGCACATATGACATTCTTATATATTCTATGCACATTACTTCAATCATAGCATAACTTCCTTCTTGTTACCATACTTATCATCATGCTTCTTCTAGGGTCTTGTAAGCTTACTAACTTAATGGATAGGAGCCTAGTATTCACGGTAAGCTATGAAGGTGCAAAAGAATGGAGTGCAGCCGGCTGCTGCTATATAACTCCTCCCAGTTGCACTCTCTCGGTTTTTGACTGGGATTTTGGTCATCTTTGAAACCAAAGAAATAGGGCATTCATACTACGACAATTATATTCAAAGCAGTGTTCTAGAGTCTAAGTTATAGGTTAAATGCTTAGGTTGCCCTACAAGCAATTCTTGAGTCAAACTAAGATTCTCAATATATTACGAAGACAATTACTACAAATTTTTAAAGTACATACACRRTTATTGGTGCATATTTCTGAGATTTGGAAAGCTAAGTGATAACTTTGGCTTGTTTGTCCAGATTGACAATATCCTATTTTTTAGGTCACAACTTYGGTTCTACTTACTCAAATTATGCAAAGATTAGTCCCAAAATGTTCCTAAGGTTCGTACCTAACTAATTATACTGATATATACAATTTAAATCAGTGTTCAATCCAGAAAACACAAAGTCAATTGGGTGTTCTGTCAACTGATCAAACTAACAATGTTTAATGCGAGGGTTTCATGATTATGTCATATTCAAGTTATACAAACTCAATTTAAGCAAAATTGGTCTCAATTCCTAGGACAACGAAGTTTCGAAATCATGYAATTTTTCTTGATTGAAGAAGTCTATACAATTACCAATTTGAAAGGAAAAGGCAGGATTCCAGATTAGTCGACCAAAATAACTATGTTGCAAAGATTAGGGCGTATCTTGAGTTTTATGAATTTGAAATAAATGACATATGCGCCAAAATCTTCCAAACATCAGTGGTTTTCCAGTCATATAACATAAGCAAAATTCCACTTAGTAACAGGATATCTATACCTAGAATAACATAGATATTCTTCCTCATTTGGCAAGAAAAGAGTTTACAACTTTGTGATTTAAATATTATTCTAGGAAACTTTAGCATGTGATTTGTAACACCCCCAAATTAGAAACTTTATCCTTACTCGGGTATGTCACCATTTACTCACTAACACGAATTTGCAAAAATCCAAAAGAATTTAAACCAAAAAGAAATACTTAATAGTAAGCAAAAACCATTCTAGTCAACAACCATCTTAATCCATAACATTCATTTAAAATAACTTCAGGGTATCTTGGTTTGCCCACAAGCGACCTCCTCGCACCTCTGGCTACACATCACATGAAATGCAAGATGAGGGAAATGGAATGAGCTAAAAAGCCCAGTAAGTAAATCTTATGCATGAATGCTTGAATATGCCTACATGCCATGAATTATAAAAAATCACTTTTTCAATAAAAACTTTCTAAACATTTTCACTTTGTAACCTTTTTACAAAATCTTTCCTTTCAAAATGTATAACTTGTAAAACATTTCCTTTCATTACATTCGTGAGCTCACCGAGTTTAAYGCCTAGCCAGTAAGCTGCAGTTGGCCATTTGTTCTTTGGAACCCGATTACATTTCTACCGATAGAACTGCAAAGCGGTTAACATTCCTTTACTTTTCCTTTCATCTCTTCACATCCCAGAGGTGAATCATTACTTCCCTCCTAGAGGGTCGGTTCGGGTGTGTCGGTCCCCCACGCCCCATTTCCTACTCACATCTATCATGGCTAAGTTCACATTCCTTTTCAAGAACTTTAACATTTTCCTGAACATGTTACAATTTATAAAATACATTTCCTTTCAAAATTTCATTTCCTAAACTATTCACTTTCTAAATGTATGAATGACTCATGCCAGGAACGATGTAGAACACTAACTATATGCCCATGACATGAAATGCATACCATTGTATATAACGTATCATTCGACATAAACACAGTACAGCGTATGAAATATGTACAAGTCATTCCACACAATTAACACATCTCACAACACAATCCCATACCCAACATATTAAACTAACTAAAAGAGTTCAATTACATTCATTCATAAACATTAATGAGATGTGAGAATTTACTTACACAGAACTTAGATTCAATAACAACAACACATAAATGAGAATGTGAGAGTTTACTTACATAAAACTCAGATTCAATACACATTCAATTCACTTAAGAGCATTTTAATTATAACAACCATTTATATGCTTTAATGAGAGTGTGAGAGAATTTACTTACATAGAAATCTCATATCCAACACATTAATCTACTTAAAGGAATTCAGATACATCCAATCATATGCATTGATGAAATGGCAGAATTTACTTACATGGAACTCAGATCTAAGAACAACAACACATATAAGTTAATGGGAATGTGAGAGTTTACTTATCCGGAATCTTTTACGTTAAATGTTCTTATTTAAGTCGCGAAAAGAAATCCCTCAACTGTTTTCAACGTCAAGGCACTCGAAACGACCTAATTTTGATTACAGAAAGATAGTTTATTTAGTATGATTGTTCCAACTTAGATATTCAAGGTTTATTCCAATGTCAATTGCCAATTATTAATCCATACTTAGTTCCCACATTACCAATTATCACGTCTTTTAAGGGTACGATTTAAACTCCTTCGCTCGGGTATTAAACTTAATCTATATTCTTCACAATTTTACTTTAGGATATAATTTCATAAGCCATAAATTTCAATATTAATTAACAATATTTTCACCTTTTAGGTCCACAAAGTCCAAGTGTCTTGGAAAATGGTTTTGGGTTCTCGGGCGTGCACTCAAGCGGCCGCGCGCTAGCGTCTGGGCGCTTGGGCGTCGGGCATCGAGGCCCCTAGGCATCGGGGTGTCTGGGCGCTTGGGCATCGAGGCGTCTGGGCACTGGGCCCCCACTTGCACAGGCACTGGCACCTGGGCGTGAAGCGCGGAGGTGCTTGTTGTTTTCGAAAGCTAGCAAACAGTCAGCAAGGATTCATTTTTCCGGTGAGCTCCGGCGAGTGGTTGACATCTACTGATGATGGTGATTCAATCTGGGCAAAGCGACAAGCAAAGAACTGGCTGGCCGTACGGCAGGGCACTTGAGCAGTTGCACGACGCGCAACCAATCTGGTCAAGGAAGAACAGATCTGGAGAGGCTCCGTTGCGTTGAGTAGCCAAGCGCGGTCCTTCCTTCGTCCTGGCAAAACCATGGAGCAAAGAAAAAGAAAAAGAAGAAGAAGGTGAAGGTAGGTTGCGGAGCGCTTCGTCCCAAGCGGCTATGGACTCCGGTTAGATGCGGATCGCGTGTCTCTGGCATGCAGCAACCTGCTGCGGCATAACCAGAAGCGGCGACGAGCAGTAGACAAGGACGGACGATGGTTGCGAACTAGCAAGCAAATCTGGGAACCAGCAACATAAATTGCACAGATCTGGGCAAACCGTAGCGTCATGAACAAGTGGTCAGCGATCTTGGCGAGCGAAGGATTGGTGACCTTAGGCACGGCGAGGAACCGAGCAGTGGGTCGTGCGGCCAGGCTGTGTCGCGGGGCTTGGATCTGGACAATCTCAAGCACGACGATGGAGACGACAATCGAGCGATGGTGAATCTGCAAGGAATGGCAACGTGAAGAGGATGAACGGCGATCAACAGGCAGCGAAGAGGAAAAAGAGGGGGGTAGGGTTCGGGAGGCGGCGGCACAATGAGGAAGAAGAAGAAGATGTCCCAAACATTCATCTTTGAAGAAGACAAAATGAATTTGGATTCTTAGTTTGCAAAGAAAAACTAGATTTTTCTTCTTCTTTATTCTGGCTGAGTTTCTCCTCCCTATTTCAGCCTAGAATTCTCCATCAAGAACTCCTATGAATAGCTGCCATTCGGTCTTTTTTTTCTTCTCTATCTTTCTTACCTTCAACTGATCTTTACACTCCTAAACAGCCGATGCTTTCAGCCAACCATTCACTCTACAAAACCTTTAAGAAACACATCTCTTTTTCACTCCTTACCTCATAACATATCACTGAAGTTTCACTGACTTCAATCCTCTAAAAAACCAAAGTAATACAATCCGGTAGTGAGGAAAAACCTTACAGTTCAACCAGCATATTGAAGTTCTACATTATTCTTTTGCACCTTCATAGCTTATAGTTAATACTAGGCCCCTATCCATTATCTTGTTGCAACAATCATCAGGTTGGTAAGTTTTAAATCCCTAAAAGAAGCATCATAGTAGCTTAGGAAGTTATGCTATGCTTAAAGTAATGTTTGTCGTATATATATGAATGCTGCATGTGTATGTCTCGGTCATAGAAACTGAAGAGGACTGCATGGGTATGGCTTAAACCACTAAGTTAAATATTGATGGTGTAGAAACAACGGGAATGAGGAATCGGGGAAAACTTGTTTAATGGTGTTAAAGTTAGCTTAGATGATACACAAATTAATACGGRAAGAACTTAGCAATAGCATTTACAATTTTAATTTTGTTTATGTTTACCTTTGGGTTAGATAATGACCTCTTATTATCACATAAATTAAAGGAATAGGAACTGAATCTTTAGGAAGTATAATGATGTAAAKTGCACCATTTAGAACCTCATAAAATTTAAGATTTGACCATTATGGTATACATTGTCTTTCTGGCTGAACCAGAAAATTKGTCTCCACTAAWCTCAGTATGGAAACCCTATTACTCAGAGGAGTTTAACTTGTGTTATATGGCTRTAAATCMAGAGATCATAGGAAGGATTTAGCATGAATTTCACTCAATTTAAGCTTGTAAAACTCGAGATATGTGCTAATTTTTGAGGTATGATCAATTCTAGCCGATTGAGCACGAAACTCCTATTGCCGATTAAACTGGTATTCATACAGACCTCTTTAGACCTAGAAAACTTACATGACTGTAAACCTTATTGTTCTAGGAATATTTTGGCATTAAATCATTAAGAAACTCAAAGTATCATGGGAGTAATGCATCAAACACTCTCTGCTGGTCATTCTATAAAACTGGTGGCAAACTCACTATCTTCACTTTAAAACCGTGTGAACATAACCCTTCTTGTGACCTAGCTTGCACTATTAGAAAGCCTCACATTCCGGGATAATTTTTACAGTCAGTTCAACTTAAAACTATTATCATAGCTTAAGTTCTCGTGAAACCCTCGAATACTTGTAATCGGTTCATAGCTCAAGTTCTCGTGAAACCCTCGAATACTTGTAATCTGTCTTCTCATATCCTATTCACACCTTTAAACCATACTGCAAAATAAAAAATAAAAAGTACTTGAATGCCTAAGGAATTTATCTTTTATGAAATAGTACTGATTGTTCAAAGATAGGCGGTTACTTGTTCGACCCAGTGGCACCTAGGAGTTGGTAGAAGCATCCTTTCATTTTTAGTTCTTGTATCGTTTTTGCTGGTTATAGAACACCCTTAAACATAATTCTTGAAGTCTTAAAACAGTAAGAATTCTCAACATAACTTTCATGCACATGACTCAAATCATTCAGGAGTTTTACAAAAATACTAACCATACACCAATATATGCTACACTCATCCTACTATCATCGACATCCTTCACGGTTTCCATTTCTATATATTTTATGCATACTCATATCAATCTTGAATTTTCCAGATTATTTCCATAGTAATAGCATACTTACATGGTTATAGTAAGGATACAAAGTCATCCAACATATTGTCAACTATTTATCGAAACAGCTAAACATATTTTTCTATGCTGCATTGTTATTCTCATAATCATTGCTAGTAGTTATATTTCTAGAATAATGAAGTGTGTTTCGGCACTTACCTTGTTAAAAAAAAGATAGAAAATGCAAGCACACAAAGAGAGTTGGTAGGAAACTTTAAAGGAAGAAGACAGCAAGCTTCGGTCAACAGAAATCTTCAACCTCTTCTTGGTTCTTGTTAGCTTGACTGCTTTTTGGTTATGAGCAGAATGGAATAGCTGCATTTTGATGGTGTTTTGCTGAGGTAGAAAGTGAAGGAACAGAGAGCTTTTGTAGTGTAAAAGCATGAGCGACTAGGCTGAACAAGATAGGAGAGACTCGGCTGAAATGTGATGAAATTAGTTGATTGTTTGGCTGAACAAGAAGCTTTATATTCTGTTTTGGGCGGACAAAACAAAGTTGTTAATTGAAGAGTGGAATTCGACCGAAGAGAGAAAGAAGTGAGAAAGAGGAAGAACTTGGATATTACAAGGTTTCTCATGTGAATTGTGCTGCAATTTGGGATGCGTGAATGGCCAGACATTGCACCAAATAGATCAAGGCAAATTTCTCAGTGACAGCAGCTTGAGAACTTCAGTTCTGCTTTTAAATTTTGAGGTGGCAAAGTCTACTGGCCACCTTGAGTGCTATGGCAGAGAGAAAGAGAGAGAGAAGGAGAAAGAAAGCGGGGACTTACCTGCTGCTTACCTTGGCATTTGAGAGTTCAAATTCCATTTGAACTCTTTGATACATATAGCTGCTGATTCATTGTAGCACCTTTCCTACCATGCATTGGAAAGAGATTTTTGCTGCAAATTAAGAGAAATTGCTCGTCTTGGTGGAAGGAACAAAAATGATCTGATTTAGGGGAGACAAGGAAGAAAAGAGAAAGAGAGATATGGAGCTTCTGATTTTCCAAGTCTTTGTAGCAAACACGTTTAAATTGACTTACTATTACTAGATCAGATGAGTTTCAAAAGTAATATTCTCGTTTCATACTTGATATGGTTTTCATTCTGAATATTTTCACAAAGCGAATGATTAACTAAAACATTTTCTTACTCAAATTATATCTGACAATCATTTTGCTCGTGCTTACTTGGGAAAAATGTGCTCTTGATATTAAACTCACCTTGCAGCGATAAAGGAGTCACTGAGTTTTACTAATAAGTTTTCTCATGATTTAGTGACAAGAATATGATTGTCCTCTACGTGACGAGTCAAGAATTCGAGCCTCATATCTATGTTTTGCTCCTTGTAACCTTTGGGATATTTAATTGTAAATATGACACTATTCATGGAGCCTAGATATCTATGTTTGATGTTTTACATGCTTGTACCGTGACAGCCGAGAGGTAAGTGACACCCGTACAATCCCAGTGGAACTAGGAGAGGGCGGGTCATCACATAGAATTTCATAAATTCTTAAATCAGCATCAAGATACCATAGAGTAAGGTATAAAGTTTAAAGTCACAACCATTACGTCTAATGCATAACAAAACCATAAAATGAAGCATCCTAAGCATCAAGTAAACAAACCCATCCTAAGCTACTTATCGGCCTCATCATCATCCTCATCCTTATCATCGTCATCATCTTGTAAGGTACGATTGAAGAGGCTTGGTTCAGTAAGTCTAAAGTTATGCTTGCAACTCGGAAAGTTGAGTGCCAAAGCCATCCAACTGATTATTGATGTTTTGAACGGATGATCTCATCTCCCAATAGTGGCGATGAAGTAGGCTAAGAGAGGAGGTACTGTTCTCAAGGGGTTTTGATCATTAGCATATTTGCTGTGAAGCTCATTGCCATGAGTAGCATTGTTATCTTGAGGCGGATCAATATGTACTTCAACTTCTTCATCTTCGTCCATTTCCTCACTAGAATC
>MEJB01000031.1:35044-59146 GCA_001752375.1 Rhazya stricta
GAATGTTAACCACTTTGCGGTTCTACCGGTAGAAATGTAATCTGGTTCCAAAGAATAATGGTCCACTGTAGAGCTTAATGGTTAGGCGTCTCAGTGAGCTCGCGACTATAATAAAATGAAAGGTTTTACAAGTCATACATTTTGAAAGGAACGATTTTATAAAAAGGTTATGAAATGGAAATGTTTAGAAAGTTTTCATTGAGAAAGTGAAATTTTATAATTCATGACATGTAAGGCATTATTCATGCATTCATGGATGAGATTTGTTTACTGAGCTTTATAGCTCATTCCATTTCCCTCATTCTACATTTCAGGTGATGTATAGCCAGATGGTGCGAAGAGGTCGCTTGTAGGCAAGCAATGATAGCCCGAAGCATTTTCTAAATAAATTTTACTTTATAAGATAGAATGGTTCTTTTGAGTATTATTATTATTAAGATATTCTTTATTTGTTTAGCCTATCGTGCTTTAAATTCTTTTTGTTTCTACAAATTTCAATTTTGRTAAATGTAAGGTTGGTAAGGGATTTGTTGACAAATATTACTGATTATATTRGATGTTATTGGGTTGGAATGCATGTTGTTTACAATGTTGAAARTGTTTGAGAAATCTTTTGAATGTATACAGGGGGTAGTTGTTGAAATTGCAGAGGAAACTTTGCTGAGATTTTTATAAATCTCTTTTCTATTTCAAATTTCAAGATTTTTATTATTTCAAAAATTGATAGTGGTACCTATGGATGATTATCGCATGGTACTAGGGATAGAGTTCTTAAAGAAGACTATGCAAATTTCCTTTGAGAGAGATCAAACCATACGTATCACCAAAGGTTTAACCACCCATATCRTACCTYTRGAGATRAGTAGGATGGGGCCCCAAATCTTATCATCAATGCAACTTACTAAGGGTCTCAAGAAGGGAGAGATAACATTGTTGGCCACCTTGAAGGAAGAAGATACCTCTACTCATGTCAAGGTACCAAAGGAAATCCAAGGGGTGGTAGATGAGTTTAAGGACGTGATGCCACTAGAGTTGCCAAAGAAGCTACCTCGAAGGAGAGAGGTGGATCACATAATTGAACTTGAACCAGGAGCGAAGTCACCAGCCATGGGTCCCTATAGATGGCACCACCCGAGTTGGAGGAACTTAGGAGGTAACTAAAGGAATTATTAGATGCGAGGTTCATCAGGCCATCCAAAGCCCCATACGGTGCTCCGGTATTGTTCCAGAAGATGTACGACGAAAGCTTGAGGATGTGCATAGACTACAGGGCATAAAATAAGGTAACCGTGAAAAATAAGTACCCCATCACATTTGTAGCCGATCTCTTTGACCAACTTGTGCATGCTCGATGGTTTACAAAGTTGGATTTAAGGTCAAGGTATTGGCAAGTATGCATAGCTAAAGGAGACAAACCAAAGACCACATGTGTGACGAAGTACAGTTCATACAAATTCCTAGTCATGCCTTTTGGTCTCACAAATGCACCGGATGTGTTTTGCACTCTTATGAATAAGATCTTCCACCCGTTTCTGGATAAGTTCGTAGTAGTGTACTTGGATGACATCATAGTCTATTCAAAGACATTTGAAGATCATGTTGAGCACCTCCGACTAGTCTTCCAAGTACTAAGGGAGAAAGAACTATACGTGAAGTTGGAGAAATACTCCTTTGCCCAACCGGAGGTAATGTTCTTCGGGCACAAGGTAGATCAGGAAAAGATACATATGGACGGTGCCAAGGTGAAGGCTATCGCGGAGTGGGAACCGCCTAAGAATATGTCTAGGCTAAGATCGTTCTTAAGCCTAGTGAATTATTATCGGAGGTTTATCTAGGGGTACTCTGGTAGAGCTACACCTTTGATGGAGCTACTCAAGAAGAAGGCAACATGGGAATGGACAAGTAAGTGCCAAGCAGCCTTCGAAGACTTAAAGCTAGCCGTCATGGAGGAGCCAGTTCTAAAACTCCCCGATTGCTCGAAGCCATTTGAAGTACACACAAATGCATCCGACTTTGCCATTGGAGGAGTATTGATGCAGGAAGATCACCCTGTGGCCTATGAAAGTCGAAAACTGAATGAAACAGAGAGGAGATACCCGCTGCACGATAAGAATATGACATCTATCATCCATTATCTTCGGGTATGGAGGCATTATCTACTTAGGAGTTAGTTTGTGATCAAGACCRATAACGTGGCGACCAGTTACTTCCAGAACCCAGAAGACAGTACATGTCTCCAAGAAGGCTCATGGGTGCAAGGACTTTCTTTGGCAAGATGTTTCATACTATGTCATGAGCATAAAGCCGGCGGAAAAGCCAACGTCATTATTGATACCTTAAGTCGAAGGCGGAGTTAGCAGCCATAACTCCAAAGTGACGTGCATGCTTGCTGATCGAATTCAAGCAAGGATTAAACGCCACGGACCCCTTTGCCAAGAACTTAATGGAGATAGCAATAGAAAGCAAATGCGCAAGTTTTGGGTTGAAGACGGACTTCTTCTCACAGTTTGGGAAGTCAGTTTATATGTTTCAAAATGGAACAACCTGAGAAGGGAAGTCCTTAAAGGATGCCATGACTCCGAAATGGGCCGGGGGCATCCTAGGCACCCATTGCACGGAGAGCGATTTGTGGAAATGGTCTTAACTCATTGGCCCTAAGGGATGATGTGGATGCATACGTGAAGACTTACCTTGTACGCCAATAAGACAAGATAGTACAGGCTAAACCAGTAGGTTTGTTGGAACCTTTGCCCATTCCAAGACATCCTTGGGAAAGCATGTCCATGGACTTTATATCAGCGTTGCCCACGTTTGAGGGATGCAGTTCCATAATAGTGGTCGTTGATCGGTTATCTAAGTATAGAACGTTCATCCCTGCCCCGAGAGACTGTACTGTCGAGAAAACTGCATGGTTGCTATTCAAACATGTAGTGAAGTATTGGGGACTTCCTCAGACCATCATAAGTGATGGAGATACGCGATTCTCAAGGAAGTTTTGGAAGGAGTTGTTCAAGCTTATAGGCTCCGATCTCCAATTCTCCACCAGTTTTCACCCACAGACAGATAGCCAGACGGAGAGGGTGAATCATTTATTGGAGATATACTTAAGGCACTTTGTGAGCGCCAACCAGAAAGATTGGGCGAACCTAATAGATGTTGCCTAATTTTCCTACAACCTACAGCAGAGTGAGTCTACTAGCAGGAGTCCTTTTGAGCTAGTCATGGGTCAACAACCACTAACATCGCAAGAACTAGCCAAAGGATAAAAAGGAGCTAGCCCACCTGCATACAAGTTTGCCAAAGGATGGATGGACATCACTAGGTCCTACTTAACCAAGGTAGCTAGACGTATAAAGAAATAGGTCGATGAAAAGAGACAGCCACGAGAGTTCATTGTAGGAGACGAGKTGATGGTAAAGCTTCCTTAGAAGATATTCAAGTTTACACAGAAGGTGCACAAAGGCTTGACTCAAGGTACAAAGGTCCATACGAAGTGGTTCAAAAAGTAGGGACTCGTTCGTGCAAGTTGGCTTTACCATCACACTTGAAGATCTATCCAGTGTTCCATGTAAGTCCTCTCAAACCTTATCATCGAGATAAAGAAGACCCATTGAGGAGTGAATCTCATCGAGCTCCAGTAGCAAATATGGTCTCATACGATAAAGAGATAGATGAATTCTAGCATATAGAGTAATCTATAGGCGAGGCATACCCAATTGGACGGAGTATTATGTTCGATGGAAGGGACTACCCGATAGTAAAGCCAGCTGAGAGCGGGAACGTGACTTGTGGCAATTTCGGGACAAGATCAAGGACTACTGGTCTAAGGCTTGACGAGGATATCAAGATTTTAAGTGGGGGAGGATGTCACCTATGGTGTTTTAGAAGTTTTCGGAACACTCAAGATGTGCTAGAAGATCCCGAAACACTCCGGAAGGCTCAGAAGAATTCGGAACATCCCGAATGACCCTAGAAGATCTCAGAACATCCTAGGCCCTCTCTAGGATATGGTAGAAGGTTCTAGGCTACCCAAGAACCTTTGAGAATCTTATACATACTTGTAGACTATTCTAGAACCACATAGAGTAGTATAGGAGTTGTAGGAACACTCTAGAGCTCTCTTGCACATTTCTTGAAGGTAGGCCCCTGTAGAACCTTCCCAAGAGGAGGTGGAAGGCTAGGCTTACTACTATAAATGGGGGGTTGGTGCTCATTTGCTCCAACCTTCCTGAAAAAGTTCTCTTGTAAAGTTCTGCCAAAAGCTTTCTTAATACAAAAACCTCTTCCACCCATACCAAAGCCTTCTTAATATCAAACCTTCATATCCTAAAGTCTTAGTAACCTCTAAGAAGTGTAGTAAGCCTGACTTAGACCTAAGCAAGCTAAGTGGCACACGGTTCCCTAYTAGTAAAAGAGTCATCCCGTGACAGCTTGGTCCTATTGCTGGGCATCTGGGCGCTCCCRGATCTGGAAATTGGCAAACGGCCAACAAAAACCCAGCTTTCGACTACTTGCTGTTTCAAGCACTCTCTCTGGGGATGAAGGCGGCGCGCAACTGACAGTGGCGACCTGGCATCAACGTGTGCAGAGAGAGACTAAAAAAGAGATTTGGAGTGGTCTTTAAGCTCAACGGACTCGAGCAGCCTCCTAAAATGCGGCAACCCACAACAGCATAACCAGAAGCTGCGGCGAGCAGCCGAGGATGGACAATGCGCAACAATGAGAAATGAGGCTTGGCTGTGCAGGTCGCGTTGCAGCGGTTCTCCGAGCAACTACAGATCTGATGCTGGCAGATCTAGTTGCGGCTCTGAGAAAGTGAACACTGGCAATGTGTGCTGCGAACGGCGTCCTTCGAACACCAGGGTGGAAGGGACGGATCTGGACTGGTGCTATGAAAACACAAGCTGCCGTGAGGAGAGACAAGTCTTCAGAGCAAGGCGGTTCGGACTAAGCAGCAGCGGTGGATCAATGGCACGATAGAGCAATCGCTACACCCAATCCCATTGAGCACAACCGGCTAGACTACGATCAGTTGTAGCATCAGCAAAGGGAAGAAGAGATGGTGCGTATAGCGGGGAGGGGTGGCAGTGGCAGTATAGGGTCGGTGAGAAACAGGAGATGGAGATGGTGTAAGCGGCRGTAAGGTTTGTGGGGGAAAAATAGGGTAGAAAGCTGACTTAGGAGCTTTTTTTTCTTTTTTCTTTTTTAAAACTTGGGTTCTAACCCAAATCTTTCGGGCCKTTTTCATTCCGTAACCAATCCAATCCATTAAATTAAATTCTACAAGCTTTTCATTTTGGTAAAAATCTAGTTTTCCRAATGAAAACGAATAAGCCCAACAAGTCAARCCTCTAACCAACCAAGGACCCTAATCCAACAAACATGATAGTTCTATACTATTTAGACATACAATTAAATAATAATCACATAGAAAATTTTCAACCCTACTTGGCACATACAAGTAAAATCTCGGGTATTACAAAAGCTACATCCTAAAAAATAACATGATCTTCTATGGAAAGAAATAACTTTATCTCACCTTGATTCCCATAGTCATCATTGCGAACAAGAAATTGAAAAGATCATTCATTTGTAAAAAGCTGCAAATCAACTCTCAAATGAGTTTGTGAATATTAAAAAGGTGACAAAATCTCATATATCAACAGAAAATATTCCTACAAAAGTTGATTTTCTTGTAGGATAAGTTGTTATAWCCAATGAATTTAATATAGCCAAAAGCGTGGTCGACCAGCTGATTCCAAAGATTACGTACCTCGAACGAGAAAGGTACAAGAGAAAAACCAACCAATAGTTCCAGAAGAACAAAAGAAAGAAAAGATTGATATAAASAAATGAGAATATTGAAGTTCCAGCAGAACAATAAGTGTCCCAAGACAATGAAATCTCAATAAATTACTCATTTATCTCATAAATTGTGRGAGCAAGAAAACATTGTCATAGACAATATATTCGCATTTAATATGGAAAGGCATCCATTAATTGCTCCAACATCAGTTGTACTTCTCTTTTTCTTAGTTTGGTTTATTTTTCTCRAACAAATTTTTAGGAGGCAGTTGTTGTATAGATTAGTCATCCAAGAGGGATTGTTGTAAATAATTATTAGTGAATGACTGTCTCACCCTTTTAAATCTTAGAAATCCTAAGGTTTAACCTCTATAAATAGAGGACTTTATTTCACATCATAATGAATGATAATTTAACCTATGACGGCTCCCTACTTCTCTTTCGTCTCTCTATAAACCTCTCCTCCCCTTTCTCCTTGTAATATTATAACATTAAATAATAAATATTTAAATAATAAACATAACCTACCATATTATAATCGATTTAAATAACTATATTTAAAATATCACCATAAGATAGTTCATATATTATTCATTGCATTTTATTAAATTATTCAAAAATTGTTTAAAATTCATCAATAATTAATACATCATTAATGTTGAACTTATATAACAAATGGAATGGCACATTATAAATAAGGTTTGCTTAAGATAAATATCTAAATTTTATATATTTTGGATAATAAATGAAATTTAGATATTAATGAATTTCTTATTGATTGTAAAATTGGTCTATTTCAATAATATGCATTCATGTTTGTTAATAAAGGAAGGAAATGGGAAATGAAAATTAAACAACAAAAAAACAATATGAAAAACATAAATGYACATCCCAAATTYACTTTTAAACATTACTAATAAAATTTGAACAAATCATATGTAATTTAAATATATGTCATAAGTATAACTTTAAGCATTATCAAAATATATATTTTAAACTTTTTACTTGATATATCCTTATCTGCTATTAACTCTTATATAGAGTTGTCAAAATAGGTCTAACGGTCTAAGCRGGCCTAGGCTAGAGCGAGTTCGAAAATCTGAACCCAATCCACTCATTTTGGAAGCACTATTAATTGACAATGATTCTGCACATTAAAAAATAATTTGATTTGTATTAAATTTAGATGATTGGGCATTTACTTTGATTTTGAAAAAGGAATATGATTCCTTAAGATAAGGAAATAGTTACAAAATATTGAGGAAAAATAATAGATARAGGTGGTATTCTGTTTACTTTCCTAATGTTTTAGAATGAAAATTACACAGATTTTAAGCAAAAATGAAAATTACACAGACTTTAAGCCCAAAAAAAAAAAAAATTCCTCCTATTTTTTTCCATTTTTCAAAGACAGATCTTTAAAAAATTTAAAAATAATATAACGAATAAAATAATAAGATGAAATATAAATATAAATAAACATACAATGTAATTAATTTGCTCAAATCATTGATATGGATACAAACGGAAATTAAAACCTAAAAATTTGCCTATTGAACGCTCAAGGTAACTACATACTTCAGAGTTATCAGCATACRCTATGGAATGGATTCTGTTTTTAAGGCATAATTTTTGTTTATTTGTGCTGCCCTTGGTGYTCTTTTTCTCTGTTCACCATCAATAAGTTCAGCACCCAAATGGTCATCCAGTGGTTCTTGGTTGCCTTCATTTTCATTGGCTCTACCTCTCTCAATTGATTGTCGATATTGTGTCCCTCCAGGTCTCCAAACCTGCTCTGGTACAAAAAACTCAARTAGCCAGAAATTTATTTGTTTTCAGGTTTGGGTGTTGGGATAAATTAAGGTGCTTGGATGGGTAGATTGATGTAATGAAGAACGTTTGTGAGAGTCCAACTCCTTCATGAGGAATCTGATTTGATCAAAATTTTGTTATTAAAAGTCCCGAGATTTTTTTAATGATAAGTTATATCGTTTAAGGTTTAAGATTATTAAAATTTTAAATTTTGACTTCAAATTTAAAACGATAAATAGTGACCCTAATCTTTCAAAAAGTATTAACTATTGAGCTTGTGGGAAAAAAAAATTATTAAACTCTAACGATAAAAATGTATCTTAATTATTTTTCAAAAAATTTTAACTCAAACCGAAATCCTAACCCTAACCAAAACCTAATTCCTAACGACAACCAAACTCTAACCCATCTTCTTCCTCCTCTCGCATAGAGCTTGATCAACAGCACCGCTGCCGCACAGCCATCTACTGACGTTAAAATCAACCACYGCCTCTCTTCTTCTCCGTTATCTTCTCTTCTCTTCTTCTGGCCATCACAACCAAAACACTATAAAAAATATGCTGCAATCCATATTTGGCCACCAACGCCGCCGCAGCTTCAGAGCTGGCATGGCTTGGTGGAGTGGAAGAGGGAGGGGATGAAAATGACTAGAATTTGACCCAGCGTTTGAAGTTAATTTTATTTAATTTATCTAATATTAATTTATTAAAGTTAATTTTAAGAGGTAGTTAATTAATATATTAAATTCTAAACTTTTAAAATAATTTTAGGAATAGGATTAATTTTTAATAAAATGACTAAAATGCCCTTCCTTTATTAGGGCTTAACAATTTTTTGCGCTTAACAATTTTTTGCAATCGAAATGTTAAGTAATGATATTTTTTGGAACTATAAGAGTATAGACTTATCGTTTAGAACTTCAGAATCAATTAAAATTTTAATAATCTGGAGAGTCAGACGATATAATCTATCCCTTTCTAAAACACTACACTAGAATATTACTCTCCTAAAAACACATAGAAACCCCTTATCTATCCTACCTATAGACCCCAAATGTTTCTCAGCTCGCAAGGTAAACGACTATTTGACTATCTTCCAACTGCTGTARCTACGCATCTTTAAGGGGTGACCAAGTTACGCATTTTAGTCACCCTCTAGCGCAAGATTAGAATTATTTAGATAATGGAAGATCTGATGAAAGTCATAGACTTAGATTAGAAAACAATGGTAGTAGTACAACATTTATGGTCAATTATCCATGTTCGGGAAAGAAGTTACAGTAACAACATCACAGAACTCCTAATTCTTGTTTTCATTTGATAACTAAAAAGAAAGAAACGCACCATAAATTCCTTTCTCTATTTGCAATTAACAGAATATGCATCCCATCCTTGAAGTCGGTATTGTCTTGCTGTTTCTGCAGGATGTGCTGCTTTTATGATTCCACGGCCAACAATTATGATGTCACTGCCTCGTTCAGAAATTACCTGAAACCACATATAGATGAGAATATAATGATCCTATTATGCACAGCACATCCATTGGATAAGTTATCAAGGCATGGTTCCTCTTATAGAATAAAGTCAGCTATTCCCCTCTCTTCCCTGAAAGTATTCCCTTTCATCAGGAATAACAATTTTATCAAATCAAACTTAACACTCRTTGCCTTCCAGAYATTATACAATACAGGGTTTTCCATTTTGGATTACCAAACCTTTGTGCTTGATTAATACTYAAAACACCGGCAGAAMTTCTTAGAAGTCAAATGTCTGTTTGAAATTGAGATTTTCTGCCAATGGAAATAAAATTGGATTCCCAGATATTCCTGCTCAAATCTATTATATCCAGAAAAATAAAAGCACAATACATAAGTTCTTATCTGCAATTCAGGTGAATATTATAGTGTCAACTCCTTCATTATATGGATTAAAATCTCAAACTTGTCTTATCAAACAAAAATAATTGGCTAATTGCAAGTTTTGGGATGCTTTTGTTTCTAACTCTTTATGACTGAGATTCGTTCCAATTGCCTTCCTTTGTGAAATATAAGGAAATATATTCTTGACACCACATCCATATATTAACCCAAGTATATAGAAACAAGGTAAACCACAAAAATTAMAACAACTAGATGATATATTACAAATAAGAGTATCAATTTGAGAAATCCATTATCCAAGATCCACTTAGGCCCTGTTCTCCTCTTCATGTAAGCAACTGCTTCTAGCTAAAAGCTGTTTTGAGTTGTTCTCGTTTGCTCTCCAAAAGCTTTTAGCTTAAAAAAGCTGAAGAAAAGCTATTTTTTTAAAAGCAAGTTGGAGATGCTTTTTTAAAACAGCTTTTGAAAATTAAAATATGTATTAATTTTAAAAACTGCTTTTTTCAAAAGCTTTTTTTTTTTTTTTCCAACAACTTAAAAAATGATAAGCTTAGGAGATCAGGCCCCAAGTAGCTTGATTTTTTTCAACTGCCACCAACTTTAAAGGAATTTTTTTATACATTTTTGGTGTATAAAATCTTTTGCCTGAGCACGCTTGGATTTTGCTGTTATGTGTTAATTTAAAGAACCTCCTAAAATCCAGCAAATGATTTTGAGATATTCATCCCAGCATGTTCATGTGAAACTCGTTATACACTGACAGTATATAAAGAAGATAAACCATGGATGCCAGCTTTAATATGGAAACTATTCCCCAGTCTCCATTAAGATTCTGGATAGACCCAGCCAGGGACTCAATAGGGGTTCCTGACCCATCCCTGTTGTCAAGTGGCCAAACTATACAATGATGCTTAACATAAATTTACATATGAAAATCKAAGGGAAAAATTCCCTACTAGACCATTCAATCAACAGGCAAATTTGCAGGATCAGTAATAAAAATTATGAATGCCAAGTTTTGAGTAAGTTATATTGAGGCACAACCTAAGTTGCTTCTTCAGCCTAATCTACCTCTAATTTACCAAAGTTAAAAAGTTACTATTAGCATGTGTTGTTTATGCATATAGCTCTTTTTCACATTTATCATCTGATSAACCACATACATCTTTTTTCTTACTATAATAACCTTGTAACATCTTAAGCCCTACATACAAATGCGCAGCAAAGCATGCAAAACTCCTTTTAGTTTGAAATGTTGAAASTTGGTGRCAAATCTAGTCCACAATATTTTCCAAATTACAAAAATGTATGCTTTGTGGCCAGCATTCTTACCTAGAAATTGTTTCGCACCCAATCTACCCAATGTAAACTTAGCATTTTAACCACTCCAGCACAATTTGCAAAAGAAGACAAGAAAATATGAGGCAGAAATTGAGGGTGTCCAGATAGAGAGAACTCAATCTTACAGAATATGGGGTGTTATATTGCTGGCCCAGAGMATCCCCACCTTTTGCCATTTGAACACCAGGGGTTGCATGAATAAGCGCTGGATTACCTGGTCCACTAGGCCATGATGCAGGATTAACAGAAATGAAGCCAATGACGAAATCTAAATGATCCTCAGCCATTTTCACTGCAGCAGCTGTGTAGTCTCCCTTGGCAAGGTTACCTGCTGAACTCATTTCAGCAAGCAATAGTAGACCCCTCCCTCGAGGCAGGCCCTAATCACAGCATTCAAATCGCCTATGAGACAATCTCAAAGACTAACCATGTTTATAATAGAATCATAGATATTCAAATACAGACCTTCAATTTTAAACCATCAACAATCCCTGGACCTGAAATTATGTGAGCATTAACTATATCTGCCCATTCCAATATCCGGTAAATCCCTCTGCAGAAAATAAGATTAATCTTCTTGGACTTTATAGAAATACAAACCAAAGAATCTATATGTAGCAACATGGTCCCATATGGTTCCATAAAAAATAAAACATAAACATTTTTTTAGAAAAAGGAGTTTCTCACCCTTCATACTGCATTGTCACCGTATTACCAATGTCTGCAAATTTTCGATCTTCAAAGATTAAGAAATTATGCTTCTCTGCGATCTTCAGAACCCAAAAGAAAGAAAGGGGAAAAATAAATAAAKATAACTATTATCTCAACAAAGGGAAAACCAAATACATTACTAGAATTCTAGCATAAAAACAAGGAGAGAATCCAAAGTCCCTGGATTCTGATGAGATCCTAAAAATAGAACCATGTTAACTAATTATTAGGCTCCAAGAAAAGGAAGATGACTGAAAAGTAGATAAGAGGGCTATCTCCCTTATTTTCATCTAGCAAAAGAACTACACATCAATCTCCTAAGTGTTCCTTTTCAATCTTTTAGTCATTATTGCATCAATTGAAAATTCATAAAGAATCATTATAAACCTCTTTAAAAGATGAGTAGTGAAACCAAAGAATGAGAAGGATCAAAACTGTAAACACAAATCATCAAACAATTCCGCTGGAGAACTCTGCCAAGTGATACTAACACCAAATTTTTTTTTTTTAAAAAAGCAATATGCAGATTGATATATGTACTTCTCGGACTGGAAATATAGATCCCTGGGGTTACCCCGACTCACTGATATTTGAATGTTTGCAAAAAGCAATAGTTGGATCACCATTATAGAAAGCTTTAACAATTCATTGAACTAATAGTTCAAATAAATTCCATAAAATTCTGGAGTATGACACAGCCGATGATTACGATGCTTTCTTGGTTTTGACGGAATGCTTGAAATTGAAACATTAAAGATGCAGAATGCACATCAAAATAATGAATTGACAGGAGCAGATGAAATTAAATGTCCACAGTACTTGCAGTCAACAAAACATTAGTGTGATACAAAGTCMCTACTAGGTACATTAAAATATTATATGATCATTGAAATGTGGAAAAAAWTGCTTCGGCATACAGAGCAACGCAAAAGTAAACATTATCATTATGGAAATGCAATTCATCACGTGATCAGTATCAGTAATTTACCAATCTAAGTTTAGACCCAAAATCAGGGGTGAAATCAGGCAAGATGTCCACATGGGTTTTCAACAAGCAAATTTCAGGTCCAACCTGCAACAATATCCAAAAGAGTGTCAGCCAGATCATTTTGAGCATTCACATCATCTTAGTTGTTTSTCTTTTTATTGATAGTAAGACTTTAAAACTTCTTTCCTTGTCTCTAAGGTTGCTCAACTATTTCACGATGACTAGTGATGCAGAACATGAAAGTGTCCAGGGATTGGATAATTCTACAACCAAGATTTAGTTTCTAAAAATTTGCAGTTTAAGAGTCATTTGTTGAGAATATTTGTTAATTAAGCTTCATGTGTCTTTTATAGGTCAAGGGTGTTTCAGGGATTTTAGTAAGTTTATGATTGTAGGAGCTCACTAAGAGCCTATAGTTTTGTATTGGTTCTCTAGATTGAGTTGATTTAGTTATCCAAGATTTTATTGGTTTAGTGTCTTTAAAAGAGCCTACTCTGGTGAGCTAAGTCTTCGGTGTTTGAGTCTAGACATAGAGAAGTTTTATATTCAATAATGTGATGCTCTTTTCAATGCACTCAATAAACAGTCTACAGATTGTTCTCTGTAAATATTGTTGTATGATGCAATCAAGCCTAAAGATCAAAACCTTGAGGTTCCAGGTTGCGACTCCTAGGATTTATCCTTCCCTCCTAGCGTGACTCTAAGAGTCCTCATTCTTATTCTCTTCTGGTCTTTTTGTTTCTTTACTGTTACTGTGATTCAGTCATCTTATAACATTGCTCCCACAGCAAAATCCTATTAGGTTCTTTATTTTGTTCTATTAGACAGTTTTCCTGCAATTTCATCAAAAACTACAACTTAGTTTCCTACAAAAAAGACTTGGTAGAATCTAGTATAATTTTATGGGGCAGCTTTTGGTGAGGTTTTCCTGCACCAACTAGGACATCAACTAGCATATCATAAAGCATAATAAAAAATAATAATAATAATGGTAGGTATMCAATATGCAGTGAAATTCCACAATAGCAATACTGTGGCAGACAAATCTGATAGGACCCGAAACAATTAACGGGAATTAGGGCAAATTAGAGCCAACTTTATTAACAATCAATCAAACATAAATTGGACTACAGTTCAAGAGGTAGGCCAATTCTCTCCCAGAATACTACTCTCCTAATTATTCAACGTATTACCAGCATAGGAAACTCTAAATGACTCCTTAATATATATATATAYATACTGTTTCCGAGATGAATAAATGGCTAAACTGCCTCAGCCCCTCTGTTGCCTTAATGAATAAAYGACTAAAATGAATAACAGAAGTTTTGCGTCTAACAGGTTTAACAAATCTGGAGCCCAGGTGTACAACTCTGGCTAACAAAAACCAGAAACTCAATATTACAACAGTTTCTTGAACAAAAATTCTCAATAAATCTCAGTAACCTCCTCCCATCCGCGAAGCTGAGGCGGGAGAAAAAGCGTAACTCCCTGGTGCTTGGACATTGAGTTAATTTTGTTCCAGGTCTTCAATTCCATTCTATTGAGGGGATTTATCAACAAAATTCGTGACACACAATGGCACAACAAATCGAATGCTTAGTTTGTATTTCAATCAAGCAAAACACTTGYGGTCGACAATGAAAATCAATAAAACMCTTTATTAAGTGTTTCAAATGTTTGGTAGTAGTTGAGTACTTAAGGAGTCTGGGAAAAGTTATTTTTATTGTTGGAAGATAGTCAAATAATCATTTATGTCCAGAACCATTGAAGTCTATGAATAAGCAGCTTTAATGTACTTTCAGCAGGGCAGAAAGAATATTCTAGTAAAATATTTCAGAAAACATCTAACTTCTTGGGACCAAAATCCTGCTCATATCAGATCCTGTTCAAGGAGGTGGACTCCTCCCACTAACTTTCTTCATCTACACCTATCCACCCATCAATTTCCCTTAACTCATCCACACATCCAAACCTACAAAACAAATAAATTMCTGGTTGCACAAGTGTTACACTCTTTGATTCCTTTAACAATRTTCAAAGTGAAAACATCATCACATCCCATGGAGGAAGCAAACTTTTAAGCTTTAACTTCTTCTTTTTCTCCCCCTTTCTACAGTTTGATTATATTGATATGGAAAGTGTGGAACAAACAACCAGTTTCAAAAAACAATAATAAAAATTAAAAAAATTAAAAAATTCTTTTCTTCTTAGTTCCTTGGCCAGTGCTTACCTTGTCCGCAATTTCAAGCAACTCCACAGCAGTGGCAACATCAGCAGCAACACACAGGTTAGTCTCCTTCTGCATCATTATCTCAAAAAGCCTCTTTGCTGTAGGATTCTTTGCCATCTTTGCTCTCTCTCCATATGGGACCCTGASCTTGGTCTTTTCTACCACAGGCACTGGCACTGCCACCTTCCGGTTCTCCTCCAAGAACTGCATCACCATCTTTTCTGTCTCTTCTGAAACYCTCCTGTTCTCTTTCAGTATCCTTACCATCTCAGTCAACTTTACCATTGCATGCAATGTGATCCCATTGTTTGCCAAGTTTTCCCTCCCTCCTTGTTCCCTTCTTGACAAAAAAGTGTGCAAATTGGTCAAATTTAAATAAGCAGCAGTAACAATTTAAAGGCCTAAACATATCCTTTACAGTTGAAGGAAAAAAATGAAGGAAATCAAACAGATCAAGAATAATAAATCAACCAGGAACTAATCTTGTGTAAAGAAAGCTAATTTATTCCTTCCATCTCCAAACACCACAAAAAACATCATACACCAGAAGGATATATCATGAACCACATTGATATGCAGAAATATCCCATCACATTTACGAGACAATCAGCTGAGCAAATTTTGTTAATTGTACATTATACATTACAAGTGTGGATGCAATTCYTACGCTTCCGACAGAAATCCATAGATATTCGTCTAAAACAACATACAAACATATACAATGAACAAATATTCCRCAAAACTATGTAAAGAACTTTGGTTTATCCAGATACAAACGTTTTTGGAAACATACTATGACAAGAAAATCCCAGTCTCCACGTACGTATCTATATTATTTATTCACATACAATCATCAGTAACCCATTTCTCACACATGCATGTTAAATCAATATGCAAATAGTCGAGCAGGCAGTGCGCAACAGAGACATACCTATCAATCATAACAACAGCGTCGGTAACTTTAAGACCGGAGGCGCGCAGAGGGGCGGCGGTTTCGAGCACAGAGGCTCCGGAGGTTACAAGGTCTTCAATAATCAGGCAAATTTGGTCAGCTTGGAAAGCACCCTCAATAGCCTTGGCCGTACCATAGTCCTTCACCTCCTTGCGTCGCATAAGCATTGGAACATTATTGGTAACAGACACGCAGGTAGCAATCGGAAGAGCTGTGTAGGGCACACCACAAACAACGTCGTATTTAGTGGATGAAGGAAGAGTCGAAATCAAAGTCTGGGAGATTTTCTGGAGAAGACTGGGATAAGATACTATCAATCGGAGGTCTATGTATATTGGTGATGAGATTCCGGATTTCAACTTGAAGTTGCCGAATTTCACGGCGGCGATGTCATGGAGTTGCAGGACGAGAGACTCCATTGCTGACGATGTTGGCAGTGGTGACGATGACATTCCTTAATGGAGGAGGGTGGGAAAGGGAGTGTTTGGTTTGAGGAATATTTTGTTTGATGAAGAGAGGAACTGAGGCGTTGTTTATGTAGTGACCTTTGCGAGACATGGAGAACTGTGAAGGGATCGGCATCGGCATAATAATACTGGGCGGGAATAAGGTGAGTGCAGAGAATGGCAATGCTAAACGGGTCGTACTGGACTGACAACCGGCCCAACTGGAAAAAAACACGGCCTAGCCGAGCCACCAAAAACACTGTAACATTTGGGCTTTACTGTTTACCCATTAGGCTTGTTGCAGCGTCATCTCAAAGTTTCTTAAGTATTGATTCAAGGACGAAAAGAGAAATATATCATTTGCTCGTCAAAAGTAATTATGATCAACTTTAGTTAATTCTTCAAGATTTGATTCTACAATTTGTTAATTTGTCTCACCTACTAATTTTTGCTTACTTGTCTATCTTATTTGAATTATTATTTTTTTAGATCTTTTTTTCAGTTTATACTAATTTTGTTTGGATTAATATGGTTAATTTTTGTTCTTAYWTGTTTATTCGTAATTCTTTTTCTTATACGTGTACATTAATTTGTGGTATGTAACTCCTTAAAAAAATTYGTAATATTTAAATCTTTAAAGATTTCACTATCTTGTTTGGAAGGTAAAGAGATGTTAATAAAAAGATAATTAAAAAAATCAAACGTTTAGTGTAATATAATCTAATTAGCAAAGGAATTTATATATATCAAATTGTTAAATTAACCTCATGGATAAATATAATAAGAATTGGACAAATGAATTTTGAAACCAATATTAAATCATTATTTGTTATATTATTACAATATAATGACATAACTTTATAATGTAATATAATCTATAAAACGATCTTTGCTAAATTTCACTTTATATTACCTTTCTCTTATATCTTAATCATTATGAATATACTGTACTCTTTTTAAAGTCTTGAGGAGGACGAGAACTTTTGCAAGCATAATGATATATAGAGCAGTTAAAAGGGGTTGGGCTCGCCAGGCCAACCCAATCAACCATGCAAAATGAGTAGGTTTAGTTGGAATATTCTTAGAAGGCGGGCCGATGTGTGCCGGTCCAAGTGGGCTGTAGGTTGGCGCGGCTAGCCAACCTATTTACTAATAGAAAAACACTTTCACTTGATATCAGAGTTAATAGCATGTCGGGGTATATTGAGTGAAATTTTAAAATATACATTTTGACTATGTTTAGAGCTATACTCATGGCATGCACATTTAAATTACATATGGTTTATTCACATTTTATTAGTAATACTAAAAAGTAAATTTGGGATTCGCATTTATATTTTTAATTTTAATTCTTTGTTATTTATTTTCCTTTCCTTTTTCCTTCATTTATTAACAAACAATGATAWATATTATTGAAATGGACTAACTTTTTAATTCTCAATGTTACTTGTTAATGTCTTAACTTTATTTATAACTAGAACTTATAAATTTTGGATATACANCGCGGCTAGCCAACCTATTTACTAATAGAAAAACACTTTCACTTGATATCAGAGTTAATAGCATGTCCGGGTATATTGAGTGAAATTTTAAAATATACATTTTGACTATGTTTAGAGCTATACTCATGGCACGCACATTTAAATTACATATGGTTTATTCACATTTTATTAGTAATACTAAAAAGTAAATTTGGGATTTGCATTTATATTTTTAATTTTAATTCTTTGTTATTTATTTTCCTTTCCTTTTTCCTTCATTTATTAACGAACAATGATATATATTATTGAAATGGACTAATTTTTTAATTCTCAATGTTACTTGTTAATGTCTTAACTTTATTTATAACTAGAACTTATAAATTTTGGATATACATCTCAGACAAACCATATATATAATGTGTTATTCCATTTATTATATAAGTTTAGTATTAATGATGTATTAATTATTTTGATGAATTTTAAATAATATTATATTATTTGTATTGAACAATTTAATTAAATGTAATTAACGATATATGTGCTATGATATGGTGATACTCTAAATGTGGTTTTTAAATGGACTATGATATGATAGATTATACTTATTATTAAATATTCTGATTTTTAGGAACTTTTATAAATTTTTGGAGGAGTTTTCGGAGATTTTTGATTTTTAATTATTTTTTCAAAAGTTTTGGTGGATTGGCTCGCCTAATTCACAATCCTCCTTGGGTTGGGTTGAGTTGAGGGTTTCCTAGCCCGTCCACTCTTAGGCCTGTTAGGTCCATTTTAACAGCTCTAATGGTATATCTATGATATTTTAGAAACATTGTCAAGCTTTAGATGGTAGAAAAGATCAAAAGATTAATAGACAAGGAATATTTCATTTATAATCATAGTTTGGAACTTTCATGATCATGGTAATATCATTATGCCTATCAAATTGTTATGTACATGAAAGTCATTCCCAAATGAAAGTTTTACTATTGCACAAAGGTACAAGGGGGAAGCCGATAAAGATGGTAAGTTTTCGTTCTTTCTCAAGGCATAATTGATCTCATAGTACCTAATGAAAGAGTCTAAAGATAAATACAGAACTATGGAAATATAGAACTACGGATATCCTATGAATTTGTAATACGCTTCCAATGACTGCATATAAATGTTTTCCCTTGGTTCCTCATTAACTAGTACTCCAATTTATGTGTCATATTCCAAAATCATTTTATAGTTCTCACTCACATATCTCAATTCTAGTTAATCGCCTTATTAAACGTCATCACCAAAATTATTACAGAAGTGGATGTAGAGAAGGCCTATGATTGTGTTAGTTGGTCGTTTCTACTTGAGGTATTGAAAGTTGTTGGGTCCAATACCTCCATTTTAAATCTGATTATGCATTGTATAACTTCGGCTAAATTATCGGTGATTTGGAATGATTGGCGGCTAGATCAATATTCCTTGCAACGAGGTCTCCAACAAGGAGATCTTCTATCCTTGTATTTATTTGTTTTATGCATGGAGATATTAGGAAAAARGATTAACAAAGCGACTGAGTCAAAGACAATGGAAACCTTTGACAACTTCTAGAAAAGGTCTTAAACTTACGCATCTTTTCTTTGTGGATGGTTTAATTTGTATTTGGAGAGGCCACTTGGATATAGGCCTAAATACTACGAATGGTTCTCGACGATTTTTGTTCTAAATCTGGTAAAAGAATAAACTCCCAACAGTTCGTGTTATTCTTCTCTGCCAGCACACGGCACAGGTGGCTCATGGTATTTGTCAGCATTTTGGAGTCCCTATTACATCGGTACATCTTTAGTGTGCAACTTTTACATGGCCCGTTAGCAAAATCTGGATATTCTTCTTTATTCAGCAAAATTCATGTGAAACTTAATGGATGGAAGTGCATAACTTTATTTCATGCTTCTCGGATTGTTTTGATCAAGGCGATCATTTTAGCCATTCATGTTAATGTGATGCAAACGTAAAGTCTCCCATCTGCTATTCTACAGAAATTAGAGAGTATGAAGATGATGATCTTTTTGGGCATTCAACTAGTTGCAGGGGATAATCTTTGTAAGCACATCGATAACGGTGGTTTGGGATTTTGTAATTTGGAAGTCTTAAACTTGGTGCATTTGGCAAAGCTAGCTTCGCGATTTTTAAAAGCCCTAGAGAGTTTATGGGCATGAGTCCTCTTGGGTAAATTTGRTTCTTTTCCAAGAGAGGGGGAGGTAGTCCAAAATAAACCATACTCTCAGGTATGATAAGCTATCATGTCAAGTAACCAATTTTTACAAACAAAGCTCCAATGGTCTGTGAATAATGGATCTTGTATTCAATTTTTGAAGGATAGGTGGTTAGTAGCGGAACTTCCCTAGAACATTTACTCACAACCTATTTGGGGTCATATTTAATATGCTACCGTTCGATAGATTTGGTGCCAGCATATTGTTGGCAAACTAGCTCCATTCRATCCTACTTACCTTTGGAAGCTCTTGACCGGCTCAACTTATTGTACTGGAATGAAAATGCAGATCAGGTTCAACARAAAGCCATCCCACTAYGTCAAAAAAGGTCTATGGCGATGTATGACATATGTCGCAAAAAGTCCRAAAAACGTCGCTTTAGGCCTAAGCAACTTTTTTTGCAAAAGTTGGTCAAAAGTCRTTATTGCCACAGTCGTCTTACGTTTCCCCAACATTTGTAGCAAAYGTTGGCACACCATCTAGGGCAGCGTTTGTTKTGTACTTRTTATGATATCTATTTGTCAATATAGATAAGATTTTTCRCAAYATTTATGAAATGTCACTAGAATAGTATGTGGCCACATATATTTGTAAGATGTGACRATATATATAAATGTCTGAGACGGGTTTCGAATCGAAGTTTACAAATGCTATCATATCGTTCTATGTCGACATATGATGAGAAGTTATGACGACATAACTTGTTGGACAAGTTATGTTAGACGATGTTTRTAAATGTCATGCTATGGTTCGTGTAATGACATTTGTAGGGAATTTTAGCCCACATTTACAAATGTTGTCACATGATTTTTATGGTGGCACATTCAAAATGACATTATAAATTATGTAAATGAACATTTATGCATAGTCATTTTATAATATTATCCCRACTTTTCGAATCGTTGTGTCAAAAAAATATGTTGACGTTCTCAAAACRTTAGGGTTGTCGTTGTCGACTACGGTAGTAAAATGTTGATAAATCTGACCTTCTTGATTTTCATTTGCATTGTCACTAGTCATGCACGAACCAAGATGCTTCTAGGTTCTCCAGCCAACAAATTAAYTTTTAGAAAAAATATTGTCAGTACAAAGRCTYATATTCTATAATGATAATAAAMTACATATATATTTGACTAAGTTGATCATGACCAAAATCGATCATGACTAAGTTCATCATAATTAAGTCAAGCATTGGTTACTTATCGGATTACAAAGGATCAAAATGGAGCTCAAACCCATATGTGTGAAAATTAATTCACGTAGTGAAGTAGTGAAGCTACCTATTCAGTCAATCCTTTTCACACAATCTTGTTTTCAAGATCTCTCTTTGCCTTCACTTGCTCATTTTCCTTTAAAGCATCTATGTAGGTTTATAAGACCTTTGGGGTTAAACCAAAATCCATATCACGCAGCGTCCATTCATTTCCATTCCACTCGCTTGGTATAAGGGATCACTTACTAAAGGTGGAATTATAAGACCCTGAACTTGGTATTCGAATAAAGCATGTCTTAAAAMATTAAGGTTAGCTATAATGGCTAAACCAAAAAAGAAAAAAGAAATCAGATAGGAATGAAGTAAGAATTTAACTTGTACTAATAGAAACTTTTTCTAATTCATAAAATACTTCTATGAGATTCTTTTCTTATCAAAAGTTTTGGTAGAAATCAAATTGTTAATTCTACACTTGCAAGATTATATTAATTTTTTCGTGACCAAATGCATTATACATTACATGCATGAAACCTTACAACAATCAACTTAAAACTAAAATTTTCTTTCTTATATTATTTTATAAAACTTTTGTTTTACTATGACAAAATCAATTTGAATTCCTTTCATAACCACAATCGAAAATTGAGTTTCTTAATCATATTTTCTTACTTCTTATACTTGCCTGTTTAAATTATTAATCTATACATACTTGTTAAGACTAAAGAAAATTAATACCTGAAAAGAAAACTAATGCATGCATATGTTCATTTATTTTCTTGAAATATTTCTAACGATGATTTAATACTTAGGCAAACATTGAGGACTTGCACAAATGCCAACCGGATACCTTCTTTATCCTTGATCATAGTTGAATTAAAGATTCTTGACAAATGTAGGGTAGAAAGTCCTAGGTGTCAAATGACCCTTAAAGGACAAATACAACTTCAACTCTTGCATTTCACCCTCTCTTTGCTTTTCTTCTTTCTTCCTAACCGAGGTGCTTATACCTCTCTTCTTCCATTAGTCATGTGCTGCCACCTTTAACCACCTATCAACCTATGATTTCCCTATCCAATGCATGTAAAGAAAGAAAAAGCAATTTGTCATCTTTTGGCTAGCTTAGGAATGTCCGCATGAGAAGTATTTTAGAAGCATTGCAATCTTATTCTCATTCATTCGTCGGCTCCCTTAGACAACACTTTCTCCTTCCCACTCTCTCTACTAAAAAAAACTCCTCCTTTGCTGAGCAGATAGTATAGCTGCCTAAGCTTTGAAGCACTTAATGAAGAAGTTTGAAGATCTTTTTTGCTAATTCCTTCTTAGTCGAAGCAAGTTACCTACTGTCTTCCTTGAAGTTGCCATGTAAAACTTAGTTTCTTGCATCTACTTTCTTCATTCTATCCAAAAATCAGGTAAACACAAAGATATTTTTATCATTATTTTMTTAGGAAGACACCAGAAATGCATGAAATAGAAACGAAAATCAATGCTGATATGAAAATGTAAAGCTATGTTGTACTACGTATAATAAAGTATATATTMAGAAGAAAATGTTTAGAAATACTTAGGACACTATGTGCGTTTACAGCTTGATCTTGTTGTGAATACACCCTAAATGGAAATGCAACAATGATTTGAAAGTATATGAGATAGATGGTAGTTTAGTTGGAAGCATGACTATGAAATTAGTTTAGKTATGCCAAATATTTTCGATGGTTATACTTTTGAACTTATTCTAATATATTTTGAATGAACATTTGAGTTGATAAGRGGAAATAAAGAAAAGAATATGATTAAATAGAGATAGAAAAATATCACTACCAAAAATTCCGGACAATACATATCACTATCAGTTGTGAACAGAATAATGGGATGATTTCAAATGCAAATAGGGAAAATGAGGCATGGATGGAATTTCGGAAGATTTTAGAACTAAAATCACCAGAAAATGGATAACTGTATTGCAAATTATAGTCTAAACCGTTAGACTATGTCAAATTTGATTGCGGGACTTAAGACCTACATTCCCCATATCTTCTGTGACATAATTATTGAATTAATTTAGGATTAATTTATATTTGTAGAATCCTCTGAATCTTAGGAATATTTTGATACCAAAATCATTGGAAAATGACCCATACAAATCAATATATGGAACAATTATTGAACACTACTCAAATTTGGTTACAAGAACAACACCCTAATATTTGAGGTGACTTTTGATTTGACTCCCTTGTGAAATACAATAAATTTATATAGTAGAAAATTCCCATTATTTAGGAACACTTGAAGACCAATTTCACTAGAATAAGACTCATGGAATTCAAGTTATAACCAAAATCACGGAACTGGTCAGTTTAGGTAGAAAACTGCAGTACCCTGATCTTATAATAAATTATGGGAATTGCTCGATTAATTTACAGTAAATAATTACACATTACTGGAATCCTTGGAACCTTAGAATATTTTGCAATTAATTTGATAAATTTTCTCCTAGTAAAACTTAAGTTATGACTAAAATACTATAGGCTACCAGAAACTGTCCTGAGACATAATCTTACTGTTTTGGGTTTATGGTAACCATATCCTAACTCAAAATCAGAATTCTTTATATAGATTAAATCCTTTCTCTTAAAGATTGTGCAGTATCTTGACGTATAGAAATCAAGTTATAGCTATTTTCTCGAACACTAGTAACAAGAGAACTATTTCATTCACACAAGTTTAAATACTACCACCAATCCTAAAATCAGGTTTGCTAGAATTATAAGATTGAKAGTAATTGAAACCTGCTTGTATACTTTTGGTAAGGCGAGAAAGTCGAAGAATCTAAGAATTCATAGGTCAGGTGAGTTCCTCCCGTCTTTAAACTTCTAAATAAACGTGATTTTGCGATACTTTAGACACAATAAGAAAAAGTCTGATTTGCGACCAAATTTAGTGACCAACATTTTCCTACTTCCATCACTAAGTTGCGATCGATTTGAGA
>MEJB01000031.1:68718-93762 GCA_001752375.1 Rhazya stricta
TATATGGGGATATATCTTGATGCTAAAGATGTCTAGTCCATTATATTAGTATCTAAGTAATTAATAATTCAGTTTTAAAGGTTATCGCTTTAATAATTTTGTCTAATATATCGAGTAATGCTTATCAAAATGTCCCACTGTGGTAAACAACTTATCATGGTGGTACGCTGCATGAGAAATTCTTCAATAAATTTTAATTAATTTCAGTCCATATTAATTCTAAATCAGCTTAAAAGGTATTCAATTTAGTAAAATTTCCAATTCATGCAAGAATTTCTCATCATAGTGGCCAACAGTGGCAGGCAATGTATCACGGTGGCACCGCTGTGATGAGCAATATTTAAGAAAAATCAACACTTGTAGTTAATTTTGTGTATAAAGGACCATTTAAATATTCCAATTGAATGTTATGATGACACAATTTCTATTTCTATAAATTGGATTGCCTATACAAGGTGTTACTTCTCTTTCTACTATAAGACATAGTGGGATAAAATATATTATATGTCTTGATGCTAAAGATGCATAGATCAAAACTAGTCCATTATTCCAACTAATATCTAATTAATTAATAATTCAGTTTTAAGGGTTGTCGCTTTAATCATCTGGCTAATATATGGAGTAATGCTCATCACAGTATCCCACCGTGGCAGGCAACTTATCACAGTGGCACGCTGTGATGAGAAATTCTTCAATAAATATTAAGTAATTTCAATACATATTAAATCTAAATCAGCTTAAAAGGTAAAATTTTCAATTCATACAAGAATTTCTCATCACAGCGACCAGCCGTATAGGCAGTGTATCACCGTGACACCGATTTAATGAGCAATATTTAAGAAAAATAATCACTTATGGTCATTTTTTGTGTATAAAGGACCATTTAAATGTTCAAAATGAATATYATAATGACACAATTTCTATTTCTATAAATTGGATTGCCCATACAACGTATTACTTCTCTTTCTATTGCAGGACATAGTAGGATAGAATATATTATATATCTCGATGCTAAAGTTGTATAGATCAAAAGTAATCCATTGTTCTAACTAGTATCTAATTAATTAATAATTCATTTTGAAAGGTTGCCGCTTTAGTTATTTTGCTAATATATGGAGTAATGCTCATCACAGTGTCCCACCGCGATAGGCAACTTATCAAGGTGGCGTGCTATGATGAGAAATTCTTCAACAAATTTTAATTAATTTATGTCCATATTAATTCTAAATCAGCTTAAAAGATATTCAATTTAGTAAAATTTCCAATTCATGCAAGAATTTTTCATCACAACGGTGAGTCATGGTAGGCAATGTATCACGATGGCATCACTATGATGAATAATATTTAAGAAAAATCATCATTTGTGGTCATTTTTTGTGCATAAAAGACCCTTTAAATGTCCCAATTGAATGTTATAATGACACAATTTCTATTTCTATAAGTTGAATTGCGTAAATAACATGTTGCTTCTCTTCTACTATAGGACAAGAGTGGGATAGAATGTATTATATATCTCAATACTAAAGATTTATAGATCAAAACTAGTCCATTAATCCAACTAGTATCTAATTAATTACTAATTCAGTTTTAAAGTTGGTCAATTTAATAATTTTGCTAATATATGGAGTAATGATCTTCATAGTGTCCTATCGTGGGAGGCAACTTATCACAGTGGCACGCTGTGATGAGAAATTCTTTAATAAATTTTAATTAATTTCTATCCATATTATTTCCAAATCAGCTTAAAAAGTAATCGATTTAGTAAAATTTGCAATTCASGCAAGAATTCCTCATCATAATGGCCAGCCGTGGTAGGCAATATATCATAGTGGCACCATTGTGATGAGCAATATATAAGAAAAATCATCAGTACGTAATTATAATTCAATTTTTAATTCGAAATGAGTAAATAAAGTGAGTAATTCAGACTTTCTCATCACAGCAAACCGCCGTGACAGACGTTCTATCACGGTGGCCTGCTATGATGAGCAATATTTTTCTGTTATATGTTCGCTTGCATGAACTCTAATTCARTAAGAAAAAGATCATTACTTAAATATGATTAGATTTAAGGTGTATATGTACATCACAACATTCAACATGTGATTATCAAAACTTAAATTCAATACATTTTAAAGTAAATAGATGTCTTCATTTGAAATAGAACAAAATTTATTTACAAGATTAAATAAAGGGTAAATGTTTTCACTTCTCAGGTAAAGGGTTTGTACAAGTATTACGGTTGTGGCCATTTTTTGAATACCTATTACACTTGCGAGGCCTGCGTATCTCTCCAATTGATTTTTTTTCATAGTTTCGGTGGACGTCCAATAGRTCATTTTGTTAGCAGTCGAAGGACCACTCTTGAAACCACTTATGTGGGAGGTTGTCACTCATTCTCATCCGACATTGAGTTAATAAACTCCAGATATGCATCTCTCCAACAAGAAGTGGTATAAAAGGCAGAATAAAGAGCCTACATGTTTATACCATTCTGCTTGGAAGCAGTAATTGCTTGTGGGGAAAGAAATTTATCAAGATCAAATTGCCTGCAAGTACAAGGATGTTTTTTCAAGTTAACCACATATTATTTCAACTTGTTAACAACTTGAAACTCAGTAGCGATATCCTAATTGCATTCCACCCATTTGCTTTAAGATAGTTCGAGCACATCTTCAGCTTCATAGGTGGGGTGATCTGAGTAGTGCAATTTCTCGCCACCTCATTTCTTTCATAATACCATTTCTGCAATAATTGTCTAATGTACTCGAGATTAGACTAACTATAGAAATCTAGAGCCTCTTTCAAATGCGAAGTTCAAAGATTCTGCATTGTTTGTTGTCATTATATTATATTAAGTCTTTTTAAAATGTGCTATACTCCAATAATACAAACCAGCAGATTTTAAGTACTCTCTGAACCCATCTTTTTTATCGCAAAGTATTGTCAGTTAGTCCTCTAAATCTATTAAAGTATAAGTCTCTTAGTCRTTTTGAGCAATGATTACAAATTAGCCCTTGAAAATTTAGCCTTCAAGTTATTGCTCAAGTGTCATATGCAATTCTCAAATGTGCAAACTAGTAGACATTTCTAAATGCATTTGGAATGCTTTTTCCATGATCCGAGATAATGACCAGTTTCTGCATATCACTCGCTATTTCCTGCAAGTGACAAAAGAATCAAGTCCATGAAGCTTCACTTTCCGAGTCAACCATGATATCTACTTGTCATGAATGTATYRTCTACGCAAATGATGGGTCTCATTGACTGATATCCACGTATGCTTTGTCCTAGTGCCACAAAAAAGTACATGAATTGGAAATATATGTCAATTTCAATAAATAAGATTGTTACAAAACAAAGTGTTACAAAATATGACAATACAAGAAATGTACTTGAAATGCATATTGTGGTCAGTTTCAATAGACATCATTGTGTCAGGATTAGCTTGCTCTAAAATGTGATAGTATGATAACAATTTGGCATACTATCCTCCAGTGTTTCTCGGATGAGCCCATAACGAAAATGGTTTGCAGAATATACTTTACTGTAAATTACAGTTATGCCAAACTCTTCACGAACCTCATTGATGATGTTTTTCGGTTTGTAAATCCTTGTAGCATTTTCAAACTTAGAGGCAATGTGAGTTCCAATTAGTGAATAGGTAGCATGTCTATGATCTCAGTGGTTAACACTCTTGGAGCATGTTTGCTAGTTATGGTAAATACAAACTTCAAACATTTCTAATTCGTTCAACTTTGCAGCCTGCAAATGCCACTTACAGCTCTTCTCAAGCCAAACAACCGTATAAATAGACTTATTTGACTTCCTAACTTTAAACTCGAGGTAACACCTCATTGCAAGCTAGCATAAGCTCGATATCAAAGCTTTTTTATTGGGGAACAATTGTTTTCTTTGCAAATCTTCGCATTCTGGTATCCTCGAWGATGGCCYAGAAGGAGTTGAACCTTAATCAGCCGTTAATTCCTCTATGTTTCCACYCGCCACACGAGCATCTTCAGATGATACTCTGAATCCATACCATCCTAATCTATTTGCAACTCAAACATTGTTGCAATAGGTGCTTTGTTCAAACTGTCTTCAAAAATAGTTGCTTCACCATCATCTAGAATAGGTGCTTCTTATGCTTCACTCTCTCTTAAATAATCGTATTCTTCAATCTCCTCAAATTCTTTCTCTAAAAGAGTAACACAAAAAGGAAATTCTTTACTAATCAAGAGATACCATTTCAACTTGTAGTCACAATCAATCTTCATTGGTGGTATCGGAAAGTTAGAACTTTTGGGTACCATACTTGTCATCTCTATATCATTTATCCCAGAATCTATTCCTATTGCCTCAAAATGCTTCACATAACTCGACATGGGAAATGTTTTTCGAAATAAGAACTGGAGCCACATTTACTGAACTATTATACTTTCATATCCATCCAGTAGCCCCTTGTTTCTACCCA
Source organism: Rhazya stricta (assembly GCA_001752375.1). Lineage (NCBI taxonomy): Eukaryota > Viridiplantae > Streptophyta > Magnoliopsida > Gentianales > Apocynaceae > Rhazya > Rhazya stricta. Next base: position 73,193 of record MEJB01000031.1, read on the forward strand.
AAGCAACAAACAGATATGCACAAGTTATCCGAGGCAGCCATAACTACAATTCAACAACCTAAGATTAGCATTTACAAAACATTGTTAAACTGATTTGTTCATCACAGAAGCCCACTGTGGTAGGTAGTGTATCATGGTGGCCTGCTGTGATGCAAAATTTTTAATGAAATTGTACTAGTTTTAATTTTTTCTTAATTCCACATCAGCTGAACAATATTTTTGTCTAAGATTAAACTAAAATAAAAATTGCAGATGTTCATCACATCACCCAACTGTACAATCTATCACGGTGGCATGCTATGATGAGAAGTATTTCATATTAATCATCACAGTAGGCAATCGTGATAGACATTCTATCACAGGGATCCGCTATGATGAGAAATATTTCATATTAATCATTTTAGAAGGCTACCGTGGCAGACATTCTATCACAGTGATCAGCTGTGATAAGAAATATTTCATATTTACCATCACAGAAGAAAACCATGGCAGACATTCTATAATGATGACATTCTGTAATGCAAAAAACATGAAATATTGGCCATCATAGTAGGGCGCCATGACAAAATGTCTGCCACGTTGGGTTGTTGTTATGTATGCTGATAGACTAACTTAAACAATTTCGTCACAGATATTGTTTACCCATGCTTATAGATGAGAAGAGAGACCTTAACTCATGAAATGCTATATTTATGGAAGCAAACAAATCATCATTGGATACAAGTGTTTAAAAAATTTGATTTAACATATATGATAGAGCTATAAGAGACACATTTTTTCTTAAAATGGTTTAGCCTTTTCTTGCTTGGTCTTCAACAGTAAAGAATCGGGAAAAAAAAAACTCTTATTTAGAAGCTTTTAAATGAGCTGAAATAGACAAGAAAAAAAGAAGATATGTGGGTTTTGCTGAGACTTAGATGCAGGAGAGAGAGAAGAAATATTGGCCACATTCTCTTATGGCTTATAGACAAACTAGGATAACAAGAGGGTATCTTGATCATTAACAAAATCTATTCGAAATGTAGATTAATTTTAATAATTAAACATATATGAATATTTTAATCATTCAATAATATATATTTAGAGCTTTCTTAATAAATAATGTTACATACCCGAGATTTAGTTTCTATTTTTCTTTTCGAACATTAGTATATACTATATATAGTATATTAAGTATATTATAATAATATATATACAATTATATATTCTTAATCCACTAATTTGATTGTATTCAGATTGTTAGTAAATTGATAAATTCATGGCGAAAGGACTTGGAGGATCTTACACGTTTGATGTGCCAATTAGAAAACAACATAATTATTTTATTGATTTATTATTTGTTATGCCATTAATATTACTTAGTATGTTTATTTAAAAGTTGAAATTCATTACTTTAACCTTAATTAGAAGTCTTAGTTAAATTCAATTTAGACTTGACCTGTTCAGGAAAGCCCGTCCTCTTCTTATCAAATCTAAAAACCGAATTTTAGAGTTCGGTTTGTTGGGCTAGAAAAAAAACTAATAGCATTTAATTTAAGTTGGGCTTAGTGGTTTACAGTAATAAAAATGGCTCGACGCAAGAAATTTTAATTAAGGTTATAAGTTAGCATTTCAAAAAAAAATAATTAAAGATAAAGGATACTATTCATCTTTTCCCAAAGAAAACCCCTAAAACCTAAAACCTCCTAACCATAGCCTGCCCACCCAACGTCCACCTCCTCCCTTCCCCTCCACCGCATTACTGGCCTTTCCACCCACACCACTCCTCTCTCTCTCTCTTCTCTCTCTCTCTCTCTCTTTCTCTCTCTCTCTCTCCTCTCTCTTCCTCATCTTCTCTTCAACGATTGCCGAAATGCTACTCGATTATCCTCTATTCTCCGTCAAACGACCAGGCACCTAGTCAAAAAACCCATGCGTGACCATAGGCACCCTTGACGCCCAGTGACCAGCGCGCCCAGACACCTAGACTCCGGCGAACCGATGCCTAGCGGACCAAAAGAGCCCACGCCAGGGACTGGCGCCCAGACGCCCCGGCGGACCAAGGCCACCATGTGCTGTCGCTTGAGCCAGTAGAGCCTGCGCAAGCATGTGTGCGACCAGGCGCCACTTTGCACGCCCGGAGCGTTAATTTTTTTCTCTGCAGCCATGCATTGACGCCATTACATCTTAGACTCCGATACCACACTTAGGGTTCGAGATTCGAAGGTGAATCCTTAGTTTCCTTATTTAAATTAATCGAATAGCCTAGATTTTGTAATATGTAATAATAATTAAGAAATAAAATATAGAATACGTTTAATTAAAATTTAAGTTAGTACGATTAAGTAAAAGGAGGATATAATTCTAGAAATATATTGGAATATAATTTAGGGTGAAATTTAGAGTTGTATGCTAAAATAATGTATATTGTGATTATGATTATTATTGTTATTTTAAGAACAAATTAGGAATTATGAATTTAAAATTAAATAAATATTTAAATTCAATAATCTAATAATGGTAGGACAATTACATTTGAAAATAATTAATAATGGAGAATAGAAAGAGTAATTAAAATGAACGGTAATTGTAATTTTATTAGATTGAAAAGGGGGAATACAATATAGTTGACAATGATTCCTAGTCTAAAAAGCAAGTGTCATGCAACTAAAAATGAGCACCAATAGATSTAGTGTCATCTGTAAAAGTAAAAAAATTATGTTCAAAATTAAATGCAAATGTAGTCGATTATACTATTAAAATCAAATAGTTAGAATTGTCGTAGTCAACTATGATAGTCAACTACAATAAATCTCAACCTTCGCAAGTTTCGTTTCCATTGTTACTAGTCATGCATGAACCAAGACTGCTTTTAGGTTCTCCAGCCAATAAATCAAGTTTTAGAGAAAAATATTATCAGTACAAAGTCTCATTTTCTATAATAGATAAAAGTATATATATTCGACTAAGTTGATCACGACTAAGTCGATTATGACTAAGTTGATCACGACTAAGTCGATCGTGGGTTATTTACCACATCATTAAGGGTCAAAATGGAGCTCAAACTCATACGTTCCAAAACTATTTCACAAAATGCAACTACCTCTTCAGACAATCCCACAACCTTGTCTTTAAGGTCTCTGTTCTTTGCCTTCATTTGCTCATTTTCCTTTAATACTTATATTAATTTGAGGTTAACAAAACCTTTAGGGTTACATCAAAACCTATATCATGTACACATCTATTCATTCTAGACCAATCACTTGGTATAACTAATCACCTACTAAGGTGAAATGCCATCAAATTCTTGAGAAGATCCRCCTTCAGAGTYATATGCATCCAAAATTTATTGTATTTTATTTCGATCAGGAGTAATAAAAATGAATCAGTCGTATAGTTGACTATGGACATGATTACAAGTCACAAATATCTAATCTTTACTAGTATTTTCCCAACCTTTTCATTATTTGGTATGCCATCCTCGTACATGTCGTAATCCATGTATATCTTTGCTCTACTAGGATGAGTTCAATTCTTTTTAACCTACAAATCCATATAAATTATATTTATTGAGTTCAAAATATTACGGATATAATATTYAGAATTTATCAAAAAATAAAACATATCRAAAATACTTTAATTAATTACCTCCACTTTTGTCCTTACATGTAAACAAAATTCTTTCAAATTATGTGGCATTTTCATTTGGATTCTTGCTTTCCATCCATTTTCAAATTTTTGCTGCATGAAATACTTAACAAAAGCATTAGTAGAATGTTCAACTATGACGTCAGTGTCTTCAACATTATAAGAGATAGGCATACTCGACTATGGAAGTTTAGGCTATGATCGAGGATTAACTTTTATCATCTGTATAAAAAACTCTAAGATTAAATGGATAATGCTAAATATTTCATGATTTCTTAAGGGTATAGATAATGCRAAAATTATACGGATCATATGGAACTATAAGAGATAATCGTAGATTAAATTGCTAATGCCAAAAAGTATATTTAATCTTAGAGTTTCATATCATGCGTATAAGAGATACCTTTCACCATCCTCATTGTCCTTTTGCATAGTTGAGTTTGTAAATTGTGCTCTTGAGGATTATTCTCYAACAATTGAGTTTGATGATGTTCATAGATATCCATGGAAGTTCCTAGATCATCTTCTTCAACTCCCTTATTTTAAAAAATGTTAGATTCATCAAAGGAAACATGCATARATTCTTCAACAAAAAGTGTTATTTTATTATAAACCCCATATGCCTTTTGTTAGAAGAATAGCCAAGACATATACCTTCATCCAATTTTTTTATCAAATTTACCAGGATTATTTCTATCATTCGATATAAAACATTTATAATGAAAAACTTTGAAATAAGAGATAGAAGGGATTCTACCAAACCATTAACTCATAGGGAGTTTTTTTAAGGATAGATCTAATCAATAGAAGATTCATAACATAACAAACGGTATTTATGGCTTCCGTTCAAAAATATTTTGGCAAATTATTTTTACAAAGCGTAAATCTGGCCATTTCTTGTAAAGTGCGATATTTCCGTTCAAATACCCCATTTTGTTGATGAGTCATGGTGGCTAAAACATTGTGAATAATACCATTTTCATCACATAAGTTTGTAAAATCTTTCTGTGAAAATTCTATACCATTGTCACTCCTTATAGTAATCAAATTGCATTCAAGGGAGTTTTGTATATTTCTACAAAACCTTAAGAATTCATTGAAAGCTTCATCTTTTTGTGCAAGAAATACAACCCAAGTAAATCTACAAAAGTCATCAACAATAACAAAAGTATATCTCTTACCACCTAGGCTTGTAGTTCTCATTGGTCCAAATAAATCTATACGAACAAGTTCTAGTGGTTTAGAAGTAAATGCCATTTTCTTTTGTTTAAAAGAGTTTTTGATTTGTTCTCCATATTGGTATGCATCACATAAATGATTTTTCTCAAATCTTATTTTTGGTMAGCCTCTGACTAAACCATGCTTAGCTAAATCGTTCAAAAGGTCCATACTAACATGACCTAACCTTCTATGCCACAAATAACAATCATCAACATTAACAACATGATATTTAACATCTTGGGAAATAAGATCATCAAAGAAAATCACATAAATCATTACCAAATCCCTTAGCAACAAAGATAACATGATTACTAGCCTTGTAAATAGTGGAACACATATCTTTTTCAAATTGCACGTTACAACAATTATCACATAATTGACTAATGCTAATCAAGTTATATTTAAAACCATCAATAAGAAGAACTTGCTTAATAAGAGAGAAGGGCTTTTTACCAACATTTCCTACACCAAGTATCCTTCCTTTCTTCTTATCTCCAAATGTCACAAATCCTTCATCCAAATGTTGTAAATCCATAATAAGTGAAGCCTCTCCGGTCATATRTTATCTGAGCATCCACTATCAAGGAACCATTTTGTTCCTTTGAGGTTTGACTTCTTGCAAACCTACAACAAAGATTGAAATTAGGGTACCCACATAGTTTTGGGTCCTTTGGAGTTAGCAAGATTTCCCTTTATCCTCCAAATGAATTTCACTCCATTTTCTATTTTTCTTTCACAAAGCACATAGTCACTTTATGTCTACTTTTTCCACAATAAGTACAACACATATTAGGAATGTTAGAAGTAGAAGCTCTCAAAAAAAATTTAAGTGTATGCTTTTGAGTATTTATACCCTATGCCACTTCTATCATAAGGGAAACGTTGAGCACTCAGCAACTTTYTTACATTGTTTTGACCATTAGTGAATTTCAACACATATACATTTAGCTCATTCACTTTCTTCTTCAAAGCTCTCATGTTCAACAAGCATAATATCAAGATTCTTAACATTTTCATGCAATTCTTTGTTTTCCAAAGATAATTCATCAATTTTTTTCTAATTGCATCTTGCTATCACGTTTCATGCTACCTAATGAAGTAATCAATTCTCTATTCTCTTTTCTCAATTTTGAATTATCACTCATCAATTGTTCTATTTTCAATTTCATGTCTTTGTTTCTCCTAGACATCTTCTTCATTTCCTCATGTACTTGAACAAGCATCTCATTTGCATCATCATCATTTTTAGGTTCATCAAATAAGTTCAAGGAAGAGGTCGAAGCAGTGACCTCATCTCCAACAGCCATAAAGCAAATATTTGTTACCTAATGAAGTAGACAATTCTCTATTCTCTTCTCTCAATTTTGAATTATCACTCATCAATTGTTTTATTTTCAATTTCATGTCTTTGTTTCTCCTAGACATCTTCTTCATTTCCTCATGTATTTGAACAAGCATCACATTTGCATCATCATCATTTTCAGGTTCATCAAACAAGTTCAAGGAAGAGGTTGAAGTGGTTACCTCATCTCCAATAGCCATAAAGCAAATATTTGTTTTCTCATTATTTGAGTTGTCATCCTCATCTTGACTCTCCTGATCCCATGCTCCAATGAAGCCCTTGCCTTTCATGAATTTAGCATTCTTCTTTGGCTTCTTGCTTTGATTTTCTTCCTTTGCTTTTGGATAATCTGTCGCTATATGATCATCTCYCTTGCATTCATAACACAATTTTGGAAAAAGATTAGTATAATAATTCTTCCTAAATTTGTTSCTTTCTACAATTCCCTTTCCTAAAGGTTTTCTAAGATTTTTCATAATCATGGCCATTTCCTCATTATCATCATCACTATCCTCTTCACCAGTGAAATCCTTACTTTCCTTCTCATTAATCTTAAGAGCTACACCTCTAGTCTTTCTCTCATCTTCCTCTAGCTCAATCTCTTCAATTTCATCTCATAAGTAGGGACTCTACAAGTTCCTCAACTAGTAAGCTCTCTAAATCTTTTGTCTCTTCAATTACCAAAGCTTTAGATTGCTACGAMCTAGGTAAGGCATAGAGAGGATCTTGTTGTTTTTTTCTTAAGGGTGTAGGTCTATCATAAGCCTTACGTCCATGGATAATATTGRTGAACCTAGTAAACATATCAGAAACAGTCTCATTAGGATTCATCTTAAATAACTCATAACCTCTCACTAACATTCTCATCTTAGACTCGTTCACCTTATTAGTACCTTCAAGAGACTCCTCTAGTAGCTTCCACATTTGGCATGCTAAATCAGAACCACAAAACACAACTTAAAATATTCATAGTTTGAAATTTTAAGGTCATTTTCCTATTGTCTACCTCATTGAACTCTTCTAAGGGCTTGGGAATACTACCTTCAACTTCCTTAATGTGAATGTAAAGTYCATTTATCACTATGCTCCACAATTCAAAATTCACTGAAGAAATATAAATTTTCATCCTAATTTTCCAAAATTTGTAGTTAATCTCATTAGACAAATGTGGTTTATTTGTTTATGAGCCTTTCATATAAGATAGGAGAATTGATTTTCCATAGATCTTAAACTTCTAGGTTGTTAAACCTACAAAGATGAAATACTAGTTCTGTTACCAATTGAAATGCCTAAGGAGATGAATTAGGTGTTTATGAATTTTTCTACCCTCAATTGGTTTAGGCTAAACAATCCAATCCCAAAAAGACAACTAATTTAGAAAATGAAGTGGAATAACTAAAATAACTTAAAGTCTAACCAATAGCAATAATCAATATAATTCAAGAAGATGAATATCCAACTATTATATAACATATGCAATCAATATCCGAATATCTTAAATGATACTCCAAGAACAACAATCAATATATATCTTAAAGCAAACATAAACAATTTAAGTCAAAGAGATAACATAGGCAAGTCACAAAGGTTTACAGTGGTTCGACTCCTCAAAGTCTACATCTACTACCTAGGATCTCACCTAGGATTTCAAACTTCCACTAACTTGTGTAACTACASGAAGTTTACACAATCTGATTTTATATATCACAGCCAACCTTTTTCCAATCCAAGAGGGTTGCACCCTTCCTAGGGTTTTACACAAGTAACCTCTCAATATCCACAAATGTGAAAAAGTAAACAATAACTCACCTTATGTAGGGTGAATTTTACAATAGAAGCTCAATATGAATACCTCCAAGGATGGATATATAAATTCAAGCTCTACTCACACCTTTGAGAGAATTTCTATGAARAGGATAAAGCTCAAAATATAGTGCCTTGTAAAGATGTAACGAATTAGCTCATAAATGTCGGTTGCAAGATTGATAGCTCAAAGATATTGTTCTTATCTTTATAGCTCATATTTTAGCATTTTGTAGCCCTCAAAATCAGTATATATAGTGAGAAAATAAGGATTTAGTCAAATAGCCGTTGAACTAGTCAATAGGCASTATTTTTAAAGTCCCCCATTACACTGACGTAGCTATGCATCCTTGGTACTGTCTATGATAGTATCCTTAATATTTTTGAACCTTCTAAACACTCACGGATGAATGCACGGATGGTACATTCCGCTCGTGGCTAAGGACTGAGGTTAAGACTGCCTAGAATATATGTAAAAATCTATCTTTTCAAAGCAATTGTGCAATGTATACAAGGCTAGTGTTTTTCAAAACTCCTTTTGTGATGTAAAATGACTTGGTGAAGTTCTGTAAAAGGATCTATGAGGTTTATGTACTTAAAAGAACTCTCACAGGGAATAGTCACATAGTGAACTTAACTCTCTACCTCTTTTGACTAGTGATGACTAATCTAATGTCTTCAAGTCTTCAATTCTTCTAGAAATTCAACATACATTAGACTTGAGGTTTTTAACTTCTCCTTGTGAGTTGTATGCCTTGAAGTTCATTTCAATAGATAGGAGGGTACTACTTTGTGCTATGAACTTCCGAACTACAAGAAAAACTCACATGATCATTAGTAATACTCAATGTTTTGGTATTCTCAAAGTATGGATTGATTGTGAATAGGCACTCAATCCTAACAATTTTCACTTTTTTTTTGGACAAAATATTATTTGCAAAAGAGAAATAATGACAAAAACTAGTGCGACCACAAGTAGCGGATAATATGAGAAATAAATCCTATATTAGAAGAATGTACATGGTAATATTAGTCGAATAAAAGATCAAAAGAATCTTCTGAACCTCTAAGGAAGAGAAGAAGAGAGGAAAATAGATTATCAAAATCTTTAATAATTTTAAAATTCTGAGAAAGAATAATAAAAATATTAACTATTCAGAGGTATTCATTTTCCTAATATTCTGCACCGACTTCCCTTGTTTGAAAGGGATCATATTCCTTTTCAAAACTTGAAGTATAACAAAAAGTCGAAAYGAGTAATGAGAAATTTGACAATTTTTCCAGGTGCAAAACTACAGCCAATTAAATGAGATTCCGAGATATTTTTTAAGAAATCCCAAATGATCAGCCCATTAATTATCTTAATTATTTCGAGCCTTAATTAGATCCTTCTTTCACTTGGATAAGGTTTTGTATGTATTAGCACACCTATCAAATGATACCTTTATTCCCATAAATTCACGCGTGCCTCTAGACTCCATTGCGTTTAACTGACTAGGTCCATAACTACTTTGACAATGCAACTATTAATTAAACACTTTAATACTATTATGGAAAAGTCTAATACACTCCAGAATATGGTAGAATTGACAAATTATAACCCCCAGAATGAAATATTCTGTCCATTTTATTTTCTTATAAGTGTCACAAATATCTATTTTTTCAATCTTTAAATAAGTATTTCTTGACGCATATTAATATACAAAATAGAAAAAGTCAAAATTTACTCTTCATCTCATAACTTATTTTTTTTTTTTCTTAATCTCGTGATATTACTTTATATTCTTCATTTTCTCACAAATTGAAATGACACTTCATCTTATTTTTTCTAATTTAAGAATACTTTTCACATATTACATGGAAGTTTCGAAATATAATGAGGGGTATAGTTGAAAATTTAACCCTCTCCTAAATTAGTATATATTTTCTAATTGTGCCACTTATAAAAGAAAGGAGAAAAATAATAGAATTACCATTATGTTAACCAGGATTACAAAGTTATAAAATATAAATTTTAAAAATTTAAGAATTAAATGTTTATTATTTTCATTTGAAATGAATAGTTTGTAACTCCTATATCAAGTTAAACAATAACGTAACTCCAATTTCATATTAAAAATATTTTTTAACTCCCGTCTTGATTTTATAGAGCTTACCTTCATAATTCAAAATTATACCAAAAATATTATAACTCCCTAATATTGATATTTGTAACTCCTATGATTTTATGTTTTGCAACCATTAACTCTTTATCTTAAGAAGGTTATGAATCCACTCTTACTAATATAAACTGATTTAGAAAGACATGAGAAAACAAATTTTTTTTACACACAAAAAAAAAAATCCTTTTATTCCCTCTATGATCTCGTTACTAAAACTTAGTTAGACAACTTGATCGAATAAGCTCATAAGATCTTTCCGTGAATATACTTATTGTGAAAGTAATTATCTATTTTTTCTTGAAATCATGAACTAACCATTATCATCCAAAGATAGCGAGGTTTTCACATCTCTAGAGCAAGGACTTTGTCATGGCTCCCAATCCGACATAGTCTATCTTATAAACTAATAATATTCATGTGATACAAATTATGATTTTCTAACATACAATTATCATGCACCATTAGTTCTTTCAAGCGATATTCATTGGCATGGGCACATGCATACTAATTATTACTTCTTTTGTTTCAAATTAACTATCCTTCCGGATAAGATAATATGTTAAGAAAATATTATTCTTATAAATTTTTAAATAAAATGACGTAGCTAGTGTTTTTTTTTAATTTTTTATAGATATTTAACGCTTAACTATTTTAACATTAAATAAGACTGATCAATTAGAGGTAAAATAGAAAAAAGAATATTTAATAATGTTATGATAAGTAATTTATAATAAAAAAACTATTCAAAAAGATAATTATTTTAAACCGAAATGACTAGTTTAGATGCTTAAGTTACGAGAAATAACTTTCTCATCAAATCGGGCCAAGGACGTATTAAGCAATAGCTAATGTATACTTAAAATTGCTTATTTTTATGATTATAAATCAAGTAAATACAAGTGACATGCAATTATTAATCAATAAAGAGCACTAATGCACTCAAGGATTTTGCATAAGTAACCCATAGTCAACCAAAGTGGAGATTAGAAAATGTTGAGAAGTGTGAGAATATTATCTAATAAAGAATGCCCAAATGATCTTTTTTATTGCTCTTAAAGAATTTCCTACATATATAAAGATGAAAGCCAACCATCTTTGAATTAGTTATCAGTTATTATCCTCATGCCAAAGTTTGGGACACTAATTCGAAATACATTCTTTAAGTTTGTGCATCCAAAACTTAATTAGCACAATCCTAAAGCTCCTAAACTCCAAAGGTACATATCCAACCTATTTTTCAGAAGAGGTTTTGAAAACATTTCAAAGACCATGGAGTACTCAAAATCATTTTCGAAGAGTTTTGTCAAGTTAAAGATCAAGAGCCGAGCTAGGGGTGAAGAGCGGCAATCGTTTTCAATAATTTTTTTCTAAAATCATATTTAGGATTAATTTTTTTTTAAAGATTTATGTACAAAGAATATCATTTCGATCATCTACTCTCGTCCTCTCAAAGTAAAATTTCTGGCTCTATCTTGCAAATAGCCCAAGACCATTCCCTCCATATAYATTTTGAAATCATTTTCTTAAAACATTATTAAGATTAAAAAAATAATATTAAAAACTCAATTTATTTCACGCCTTATAAAAATTCGTTGACAAGAAATGGCATTACAAACCACCTCCCAAAACCCCTATGAATTACCAAACTAACCTTGAAACCACAAAAATTTTTGAAAGTATTTAATTTCTGCTAAACAAAAAATATATCGGTCTATCGTTAAATCCTTAATATCATTTCTCAAGTGAGTGGTGAAATAATACTAATGAACCTTAATATCTCTCAGAAGAACATAAACATGAAGCTTTCTGTAACACCCCTTTTACACATTGAGAACTGTCAACAAGCCCAGAATAAATCTTCCTCAATCGCACSTGGTTGTTTTATTTTCAAAATTCTCACACTGGTTATCCCTTTGGCGGGACTACCTCAGCAAAAATCAAGAGGTCATTAATTTAAATTAGGGTTGGAAACTCTCGCACATGGATTTTGCCCTTGTGAAGGAAGGATACGTCATGTATATCGTCTGCAAGGTAAAAAGTCCAACTAATTAAGTGATTCTGAAGACAGCAAAACTCACAATAATTGGACCATATGAACTCTTCCAAGATTATATAAACATCATATTTCATATGCATCGATTATCCCTTGGACCAGTCAATTACTTTTGCAACTTGAAATAGCAAAACGAGGGCAATGGTCATCGTAACTCAGAGTGCAACTAACGTAGCAAAAACCATTAACTTTTTTCGCCTGCTTACCGTCCTTAGATCTCGCCTGCTTATCCCACAATGGCAATGTTTCATAGATTTCATTGAACATTTGGGGTTGATCGAGTTGGACGAAGCCGTCTTCTTACAATGTCTAGTAATTCCATATTCCGGAATGGTTAGGGAACAAGAAAGAGGGGGAGGATATGCGCATTAACAACAGAGGCAATGGATCATATGCATTTAAATTTGTTTACATTAATTGTGATCGACATGCTAATGGCACAGCCATAATCCTATAATACGCTCCTCTTTTTTTGCCTCTTCAGGGATTGGGGGCAGGTATGGCGGTGAGGCAGGTGACGTTTAAACATTTCGGTATTTCTTTACAAGGTACCTAGCAACTTCCTAACTAACAACATTCAACTTTCCAAACCGCTCATACGAAAATATAGAGCAAACTTTTGGAGGGCAAACAGCCCTGCGACCTCGAGACTCACCCCAAGAAGGTCCTGGTAACMCAATTTGTATCAACTAGCTGCTGTTTTGCACTGGCTGGGACAGGCATCTACCCTCTGCATCTTGAGAGACCTGGATCTTTCGTAAAGACCGGTATTGTAAACGAACATTTTCTCCCGTTCCAAYAATCTTAAGCAAGTACCTGTACCATCCAACCATTGGATTTACCAGAAGCATCAGAAACTTCTACCTTCTCACCAGAATATTTCAATTTCGATTACCTATGATATAACAAAATTATAGAATATGAAGTTCTATTCATGGATATACATTTAAGAAACAAAAATCAAAGCTCGAGCACAAAAACTTTCTATTTGTATTAAATTCATTTTGGGGGGGGGGGGAGGAACCAAGTAAATAAGATGCAGTGTTCACATATAAAACATGAGACATCAACGGAAAATGGTCATTAAGGACAAATATTCTTAGGCAACTACCTCCAAGAACTTTCCGAAAGATACCCAAAACTTTAGAAGCCTTTACAAGAGTAACTAATTCTTGCAAAATAAGGATGCGGATCTCAATACTCCAGCAACTAAAAGAATTTCCAAAAGATAGTAAAACAAAATAAAACAAAACAATAAACATAGTTCCCTTCGGCAACACATCTAAGCAAAGAAATTCTTTTATAAGATTCGGAAAGGTTGAATAAAAAGTTGGCAGCATGAATCTGATTCTTCGTCCTACGAAACCAATTTCTCTAAGAACAGAAATGTGGAACATCATAGAACCTGAGATAAGGATTGGGTGCTCTAGGATTGTCATCTATCAACTAAGACCAGTCTCCCAATATTTGATATATATATATACAGAACAGAAAGGTATTCTGTAATAGAATAAGTTCTTCAACCAAAATCTGCACTCAGCATATAACTCCTAACTCAAATATTTCAATGTGTTCAGTTAGGCATATCCCGATCACAATGGGATGACTGCTATGTGTTAGTAAACATTTGGAGATTGACWTTCCATTGARAGAACAAACATACCATAGTTTTTTTARGTCATAGTCACTAAATAAGACATTGGTGTCAAGAGCTGCAGAAAATTGAATTTTAAAGAGAATAGAGATTCTTCCTAACCCAGACATCCACCTAAAACAGAAACACTGACGATCCTTTTCCTTGTCAAGCAGCACTTTGCACACTACTCTTCACTTTTCCATCTTATTTTGAATGAARGGTGGAAGAGAATATAAGGTAGAATGAGTTATAAAACTACCTTAATTCAACAGAAAGGTTCCAAAAGCCTATTATGAGGGGTTTCCTCATTTCTTGCWTCATTAAATGTAATGGCACCAAGCAAGAAAAATACTCGMTCTTTTTCAAAATAACTGTATATTTGCACAGAATTACATATATTAAAGAATTTTTTTCTTATACAATTATAAATAAAATGACAATTCTAACCTTGTTTAATATGTTTTTGATTTCCTAAAAGTTAAATGAGTTATGAGATAGAATAATCAACGTGAGATAAAGTAGGAAAAAAGACATTTAATATGCTTTTGAATTCTTGAAAGGACGACTAATTTGAAACAAAAAAAAAAAAAATCCAAATTGACAACTGTATTTTGAAAGGAAGAGAGTATTAATGATTTTCCTCRTATGGTTAGCTTTGCACATCAGAATTTTCAAATTAAGATAAGGTGATGTAACTACTACATCTCCTAATTTCTAAAATTATTGGCCTGTTACTTTCTGGAAAGTTTGTTAATCATCCAACCAGATATATTTCACCAGTAGCACCGTCCAGACTTTGATATAGTTACACAATATGGTCTATCAACTCAGTTATTGGAAGTGCAGGATACATGCTTCTACCACAGTATAAAGGTACATGGGTRACTAACCAGCCATTAAGACACTGCGATGTGATCACAGCTTCTTTGCCGACAAATTTATCTGGTGTTCTCCTGTTTCCCTGCAAAAATTTAAAAAAAAAAAGAATAAAAAGTAAACAACTGTTGCTCCTTGTATGACCAAAATTAGGATAACATAATTGCAAACATAGTGAATTACTCACCTTTATGATTACTTTCTCATTAACCGAGAACGGATACTGTACACCTCTATGTTGCCCATTTTCAGAAGACACATCTCCATTTTCCTAAAAAGTTTAAAGCCAAGGAATCTCAAATCTTCAGGCACCTTTCAATTGCATCTAGCTTCGGAACAAAACATATGCATCACTTATTTTGTTATCACATCCCTAGTTTATTGGATATCTCTTGTTTAATATCAACCGAAACTTAATAGCATACGAATCTGAATCTTTTCTGCTTTAGGTAGATGTACACAATCTAGATGGTTGTGTCTTCATGTTCCCCTTCAAATCATCATTGAATAGCATGATAGAAGTTGAAAAGTTCAGATAAGGTTGAGCTAATTGTAAGAAACCCAATGAGGTTTGGCAGATGTTAAAATATCAGCTTAGTAGCATAGCGCTCCATTTACTCACTAAAATAATGTTTTCTGAGATYGAATAAATTAAATGTAACCACGGTTCTTTACCTAGAACAAAATGGAGAAGGCACAAAACAGAAATCTAATAAGAGTCAATAAACATSACGCCAYGCTAGAAGTAGTAATTACTAGATACAAACTTTTTTTCTTTATGTTCTACAATTTGTACATAAATTTGATGTGCTTGTCCTTAAAAAGCTAAACACAAAAAGCATTATCCCTTGCTAACCTCTCTATCTTAAAACCCATTTTTTGCTTATTTTAATTGACACTCAGGATTTCATTAAGGAGGCATTAGCAGGATGCTACCAATATATGAAGAATCTGAAAGACCATCCATGTGAAAACGAGTATAAAATCTCACACCCAAAAAAAAAAAAAAAAAAAAAAAAAGGAGGAAAATATTACTGCAAGTATGCAGCATAATTCATATATCTTTCAACATAAGAGTATCAAGAATATAAACTCTTCAGTAGCTGTTATCATTTTATCCATCGAATTCCTTTACAAGTCTTTGTTCCAGAACAGACGTTTCTGTGTACCGTACCTTTCCATCTTTTGATCTAAAGAATCCACAACAGGAGAAAGCTCTTTCCCATCCCCAAGTCTAACCTAAGCAAAACTAAACCACACAACTTCACAGAACAAGATTCTGTAAAATGTGTATTCTACTCTAAACACTCGTACATATGACAGCTACTAACACAAAGCCTACTTCTTGYTATATTTTCTCTTAATTCAAGGAAACCTCACTRGGAAAGCAGCTAGCTTTTGCAAACAAGCTTCCGAATCTTGTTCCTACCAGTATTTATTCAAATGCTTCTCCAATTTGGTAGTCTTTTGCTCCTCTTTCTCTACCAAGAACAGTATTCGGGTCACTGTTCCCAACATGAGACCCATGAATGAGTCAGCAAGTTGTTCCYATCTGCTAATAMCCAACCATGGAAATCGTTACATAAGATATGTTGCAATGCAGTACATGATAATCTGTCCTTATCCTGAAATTAACTAGTCTTAGTCTCGGCCTTTTTACTCCCTCAAATTCCAAAACCTTCAGCAAACACGTCCTTGTCATAACTGTCCTACCTCACACCATTTTTAATTTTGAAGAATAAACATTTATTTCACCAAAAAAAAAAAATATATATGGCCAGTATATACATATAGTAGAAAACAAAATCTGACCAGAAGATCATAAAAGATTACTGGAAAGTTACTAAGGTTTTCTTCACTCCTGGTGTCCAGGCCAGAATTCTTCCTCTTTGTGGTTTGTTCCCAAGGCTCTGTAACAGCAGAGAACCTAAAATTCTCGCATCCCTAATTTCAGGGGGTAGAGCTGGAAAGAGCACATCTCTGCCAATATAGGTCCTGACTCCATGAACCAGGAAAAGTACGACAACCATTATCTACCATATCTCAGCTGTACAACCTCAACTTTATAAAACAAAAGTTTCATTAGCAAACTGAAGGTCACATTTCCTTCTCAATAACTATCCTATTCATCCTTGTCAGAGCCACAATCCAGGTGAAGATTACAGGGCAAAAAGGAAAAGTAAATGGACCAAACAGGAAATGCACAAAGTAAACCAACATAGCAGCTTCCAGCAAAAGAGTAACCCTCCTCCTCACCTACACAACCACCCCATCCAGAAAAAGAGGACTTAAATTTAAATGCACATTACTATTAAGCCCTTCTCTCAGTTCAACTTGCTTCTGAGCATTTCTCATCCAGCATATGCAACCATTAGTCATCAAACATCCACTTTCCTAGAGAAAGGCAGATAGACTTTCAGAAGAGGGCCATACTATTACCTCTTTCACATGAATGAAATTGGAGTTAACTTGTAAACCTGACTGGCTCATTTGAGGTCACAAGAACATGTAAAGCTTCTAAGCCTTTTARAGTAGTTGCTTTCTGAACAAGTAATTAGCGAAAACCAATTGGTCCAAAACTTTCAGAAGTAACGAACTCCTCCTTTGCATTTGTTAAGCAACACCTTATTCTTTGGCAAGGAAAAAGGACTTTCATAGGCTCCTGTGTGAAGCTTCCATATGTACAATGTGTCCCCCCATTTATCAATTTYAGAGAATGCCTAAGTAGAGGCAGAACGAATGAACTCCARAAGAATGGTTATCGACATTGCCTTGRCTTTCACCTATGTATTTATTTGATYTGTTTCRCAATCATTTACCAGATTATTCTCATAACGAGCAGGGAAAGTTGTACCTCAGAAGCATTTGGAAGGCAGAATTTGTTCTGATTCTTACTTTTAAGCTGAAATGACAATCAAGGAAGATTACTCTTTGACGTCTGTTGGAAAGTATAATAGACATCACTAACAAAGAAGAGCAATAAGAACATAACAGAAGAAAAATAATTTTAGAAGGCTCCTTGGAAGTAAATTTACAAAAATATACTAGGATTTATTGTATGCCCACCATCTGTAATGAACTTACTCTCGAATAATAACCAATATGTTGAAGTAAACACGTATATTTTTGGAAAATATGTTATGCATGGAAGAGTTGGGGAGGAGCAACAGCATAAAAGAAAAATATTTCCTTTATGCTGTTGATTTTATTCCCATCTACATAAATAAACATATGCCCAGAGAAAATTACCCTGTGGTCGCCTATTTCCTTCCTGCGTTTCCGAAGGGCTGCATTATGAAATAGCCTTCGATCATCCTCATGCTTCACTGCTGCAGCTGCAGCTCTCAACGCTATGGATGAAAACAGCACCAAACAAACCCCCCCCCCCCCCCCMAAAAAACAAAAAAAGCCCGGAAAAAGGGAAAAACAACAGAATACAAAATGAGGTAAGATCAGAATTTGTAGAAAATAATTTCGAAGTATGGAAGAAGAACAAGATAACAGTCAGTTATAAACATGGGAATTACCAAGGTTTGGGATCAAAGATCCACTTCCAGTTTGAATTTCTGCACCGCAAAGCGTACATCTGGACTGTTGTGAAACAACATCGAATGTCATTCTTAACGGTGCCGTGCAACATGTGGATGCATCAAAGGAAACTCATAATCCAAAGACTACATAGAATCATTGTAAGAATCACAGTATTCTTTTTCTATGTATTTTTCTTTTTGCACATAAAAGTCTAATTATGACAAAAACAACTTCAGAAACAATCAAGAAGGTACTCAAGCCAAGCTATGAGAAGTCGTGTTCAGATCATGCATTAAAAAGCTCAATCCTCCCAAAATTGTAGCCATAGATTGACCTTTGCTGATTTCAAATCCAATTTAACCTCTAGTCTTGTATCCATCRGCTTCTCAAATTTGCAAACAAACTAATAATACGTGAGTGCAACTTTTTACTTACATCTATCAGCAATTTTCTACCATATTTAACTAACTTCAAATAAATGCACATCTTTTTCGGTAGCTCTATTCTTTTGCTTCTTTAGAGCCYAAGACTTCACTCTATGATTCTTAATAACCATTAAGTCTTTATCCAGAACCATAGTGAGCAGATACTTGGTCCTTCATTCCAGCAAAAGAGAAGTTGTRACAAAGTATCAAGGTTAGAAGAATATTTAATGTGTCTGTATGGGACTACAAAAAAGAGAGAGGGGAGAGAAAGAAAGAGAGAGAGAGATGCTGGGAACACATGAACTTTTAACATTTAATTATTCATATTCAATACATGATCCCAGAGTACAAAAAAGAGAGAATGAAAGGCTTTTTAAAGGTAAGGAATTRAGCACCCAAGAGAAGGAGAAATTGGAAATATATGCAATTCCTTTTTGTTAAATTTCCCTTCTCATTTCTTGTTTATGGTTACAACAAGCACATATTGATGAGAATAACCACCAAAGGACAGAAGCTCTTAATTTACTGAATTGATGCCCTCAAATGAGTTTGTTAGCAAAAATCCTTATGCCCTCCAGATATGCAATAATAATGAATAAATCTAGCCGACTCCTTTTCTAAGCTACAAGAACAAAGGCAAAACTGGTCATTTCATCTAGGGCGTTGGTGTTTTTCGGTAATTAGAGCATCCTCCCATCTCATAATGGTTATCACTAGGCAAGATTTAGTCAGCAGCTCTATCCACTTCCCGTCACACGTTAAACACACTTTGGGCCATAACTTTTCAATCATAAGACACTAAACCTATTTAGTGCTCAAATTGYTAATTCCAATGACCTATGACATTTGGCACTTTATTGAGATGTCAAAGTATAAAAGATAAGATGTCAAAATAACTACAGATTTGCGGGGTTTGTCCATTTTTCATTGAAAAATTATGGCCGAAAACAAGTTTCCCTTGTGCCAGTTCCGGTGGAACTTAAATTACCTATCCATTTATTTATTTTAGAAAAAATGAAACAGAGAGAAAGAATCTTTGAAATAAATTCTCTTTTCTCTGCACCACCATCCCAAACAGTCAACAAAATGAATACCTGGCTAATACTATGCCCATATGTATGATSTATTAAAAGGAGCCCTCCATTAGATATTTAGTGTCCACATTTTACTAGACAAAGATCGAGGAGAGCATAGAAAGATCTTCGTCATTTTACCACCTTACCCTTAAGAAATTAGTATGGACCTTATCTGTTGTAGTGGCTTTACAGCCACCCTTCTCTCAAGTTAGATATGGTCACGGAAGTTCTCATTGAAATATTTCATTTTAGGAAATGGGCATTTATTTTAGGATAACCTAAAACAGAAATGTGTACATTCAATTTGAAATGGAGGGAGTATTTTTCAATCGCTAACTTTGTGGATTTTCTCTGTAAAAGCTCTGGCATTACTTTTCCATACTAACCATATTAATCCTAGAAAAAAATCAATTTGTTTTTCTCTGCAACCTTARGCATGTCTTACTTTTTCATGCAATCATTATAGGCCTTATCTAGGTCCATTTGAAGCAGTTACAGTAGTTAAGCTTCAAAAATTCRTCAATCTCAAGTGAACGGATTATATCCATTAAAAAATAAAAATTAAAAGGTAATACAGATCATAAACCAACAGTACCCGTCAAATATATGATAAAAGAACTGAATTAAAGAAAATAAGTTCTCAAACAAACGAAAAACTTCTACTGGATTAGAGTTTAATCTTCAAGCACTCAGTATTAGTAACTCTTGAGTGCCCACAACCAGTGAAGTTGAATGCGTCTACATTTTCTATCCCGTCCCTTCAAATTCTTCCTATTCTTTTTCTTTTCTTTTCTTTTCTTTTGTTTTCTTTTTTCTTT
>MEJB01000031.1:101350-171189 GCA_001752375.1 Rhazya stricta
GGGCTAAGAGAATAACTCTTCTTAGGCCAAACTGTCATTTGTTTTAACTTCTGAAGCAAGAGTTAATTTTTCTCTTAAACTAAGAAATCATCTGTCCTAATTCTAGAATCAAGAAACCTCTTCATGGACTAAGAAATTTCTCTACAATCTCCGTGACAATCCAAAAAACTACAGGAATTGAACAGTGAAGACCAGCCTATCTCCTTTCTTCCTTCACCATCACAGAAGGAAGCAGAAGGGGCGGCAGCAACAAGAGGAGAAGAGGTGGCGGTGGCAGCAGAAGGAAGCAGAAGTGCCTGTGGCAGTAAGACGAGAAGGAAGGGGAAGCAGCGGCAGTAGGAAGAGGAGAAAGAAAGAGAAGAGGTGGCGGCAACGAGAGGAGGAAGGAAAAACGGCAACAGTAGCAAGAGAAGGAAACACTGCCGAAAGTAGGGAAAACAAGGAGCTGGGGGGCGAAAAGGGGGGCGGAAGTGGAGGGGTGGATGGTCTTCTTCTTCTACTTTTTTTTTTAACCTTTGAAAGAGACCTAAACAGAGGTTAATTTTGGATTCACAATAAATTAATGGGCATATTAGACATTTCACATAGTTGAGCTATAACTTTGCACGGAATCTTGAATTAGTGGGGCAAGCGGTCAAATTGAGATTGTGGGTACTCATTTGACAACTGGGCCAAACCCCAGTGGTGTTTGTAATTAACCCTTGAATAAATGTTTACTCAAAAATYTGCACAACATTTGTTTCTAAATCCACAATTCACAAATCCAAATTTAAAAGCTTCCAACCCAAGTGACATTTTAATCTAAAAGATATCTCAAGTCCAGCAACAAATTTGAATTTCAAAATTTTCCACTTTCCTGCCCCCTTGATTCAAGAAATCTTTCTTAATCTAAGTCAAGTTTCTTGAACAAAACTGTTGTGCAAATACAGCCTCAGGGTTTAAGAGGCTTTTTTGAGGAAGAGAGGTATTATGTATTCAAGGGGGTTAACCAAAGATTGTCCAAGAGCAGGAAAAAAAACAATTGAGAACTAGAGGGGAAAAGAGAAATGCTCCATGGCCTGAACAGTATCTTCTTARCAGTAAATAGCAGAGGACAAAGAGGAGGAGGAGAATAAGAAGGAAACTAAGAGTTTAAATTAGCRTTCTCTACAGTTCACCACCTAAAGTAAGTTCAAATTTTGCAGCACCGCAAAAGAGGAATTGGAGGGAAAAATGARAAAGGAAAAAGGGCAGACCAATACTCAAATCAAAATTATTCTTCGACATTAAATTGCAGGAAAGAAACATAATAGGAGAATATATAATTTTTAGAAACCTTCATAAACACTAATACTAACAGAACCAGAATAGACATACTTAATGGAAAAAGAATACTCTAGGCTACAACCAAAACAATAAGAAGTCATATCACCGCTCAAAAACAACTAGACAACTAAGCAATGACTCTGATACTTTTTCCTGCAAGTTCCAGCAATTAAGTAAACAACAAGAATACGTTCTCCTAAAAGGCAGAATAATTAATGAAATGACCAAAACATAGAACCTACACAACATACTCAAGAGTAGAAACTGTCCATTTATGATCACATGATCTAAGGATGTACTTGGATTAACTTTTAAACGAAAACTAATTTCTTAAATGAGGAAATATTTCTTGGTTGATGGCGGGAAAACGAAAATGAAGAAATTCAAATTTCTTTCTCAAAAGAAGAATGTTTTTGTTGAAGAATTGGATTGGAAGTTTTTTGGGAGATGAATTTGTAATTTCTAGAGTTCCATTGACCCAGGGCTTCAATACTCGAGTKTCGTAGCTCCAGCACTCAAGTATTGAAGCCCTTTGCTCGATTGCAATTAGCTTCATTACTCGAGCAAGATTTAACCATCGCCAGAAAGCAAAGGAAATGCTGCCAAAGTTTTAGGTTGACGAAAGAAATAGAAAAAAGAAATTGCTCGAGTATTCATTTGGCTTGCTTGAGCAATACAACACCATGCTTGAGTATTGTCTAAGGAAATGCAGCTGAAGGTCAAATTATATGCAAATCCTCGAGTAAAAATGCAGCCTTGCTCGATGAAGATGAAGAAAAWTCGAAAATTTTTTAATGCAGGAGACTCAGTTGTTCATTAAAGATCTAAAACAAATGGAGCACAAAGCCTTCACATTTGATTCTTGAGCTAAAGCCATCTTTGTGCCCTTTGCATTATTATTCAGAAACTTAAAGCAATTGAAAGGCAAATCTTAGTTATCTTGTTAGCACCAATATTCGTAATCACCCCATCTTTAGTGGCAAAGAGTCGCAAAGCTTGTTAATAAGGAATTTGCTTTAACTACAATATAGATTATCTTAACCAATAATCTACTACTCTGTATCCAGCCAATCTCAATGTCTAGCTATTTCATCATTGGGCCACATCCATCCATCCAAACTGAACAGTAAGCCTAGTCTTTTTTGTTCTTTCCTGAAATGACACTAACAGAAACTAATTTCTTTCGGCTAATGGAGATACCACTAGTGCAGTTCCCCAGTAGATCCTTCTTATTTCTAGGAATTGAAGGAACAAAGTTGGCGTGGTCAGAGACACTCAAACCAACCAACATTAGTCCCTTCATACTTTGACAGAAAATACACATTTCTTCTGACTCAAAATCTTGCAGATGTCTTCTAACCAATAGCAGTCAAGTTTCCTAAGCACCAAGATAAATAAAAGATCCAGTAACTCTTTACCTTAGAGTTACCAGCAATTCTCCTCGACCACGGTGTCTATCTCTTTCCAAACAAAATCACAATAGGTATAGCATTCATTAAAAAGAGAAAATAAAATATAGCTAGGAGACTATGTATTCACTATTATACTCCTGATGCTGAACATGAATAACACCAAGAAATCAACAATAACATGAATGTCATAGTTCAACAATAATATGAATGTCATAGTTTATTTGCCGGGCAATGGAAGAAAAGAAGCATTAAATCCTGGAGGAAGAGTAACATTATGATTTCCATAGGAAAAGCAATAAAAATAACAATTCATACTAGGTGGTTCTGTTGTTTCTAACATGAGTATATCTACCTGCCGGGCTTGTACATGTACACCCCGCGACTCCCCTTGCCCCATCCTCCTCCAGCGCCACCACCAGCTTGAGTCCGAAAATACAACCGAGCAGATTCAAGCCCGCACCGGAGCACCGACGCATCATCGCAACTAACCTCGATGACGGCAGCGTTGTGCCTCATAAGGGAACCAGACAGAGCATCCACAGCACGAAAGTAGGGAGCTGTCGGAGCTCCATCGAAGGGCAAAATATCAGAAAGCCTAACCCTAGCCAAGACAGGACCAGTGGACTCATGTGCTTGGACAGGGGCACCAATTTGGTCCGGCCGGCCATGAGAGTGAGGAGGCTGAGCAGTGGGAAGAATAGGAGGAGCAGAGGTAGCAGAAGGGGATCTTAGGGAAATGGAAGAACAGGAAGGGGGATTGATATGGTGAGACTGCGGCGGAGTAGAGTGCTGGTGATGGGGGTGCATCATGATCATTTCTTTTCTACAAGAACATGTATAATTGGAGTTTCATATTCACATGTAACGGAAAGACTATGTAAAATCAGAGGTTGACGAGCAATTTGTGGTGCTGTTCTTCCTCATAGTGTTTTGGGATTATGAGGGGTTTAATTCCTACCACTGCCGGAAAAGCATAAAGAGAATTCGGCGCTGGGGTGTTTTCAGCTGTGTCATCTCGGTTATCGGGTCTACAGGTTTGGTCCAACCGGATGCCCAGTTCCTTTCCATTTACAATCTCTAGGAATTATTCWACTGGACTGTTTCTTTTCGAATCCAAAATTAGTTTTCGGTTTTGACGAGATGGTGTTTTTTATTTCATTCGATTTAATATGGCATGTTGGATAAGTTATTAAGGCAGTTTATATATATCTCATAGATTAATAAATATATACAAGATTTGAATAGAAATATATGAGATAGTATATTAAATTTGAGTATTTTTTTTGGAGGAGTTTTTGTAAAAGTTATTTGTAAATGGGAATGAGGAAATCGAGAACTTTCACGATGGAGGAGTAGTCTAACTCGAGCTTAAGTTGAGTGGATCGACAATCAAATTGATACAACCGGACCATTATCTCAATATAAGACGAAAGTTCATCTCGAGTTTATTTACCATTCATCTATTTCTCAATATAAGACGAAAGTTCATTATCTACACCTTGTAACTTAGTGGTCGGGTTTGAATCCAACTTGGAGTGCTCTTGACCATCACCTTTTTATCACTTCACTTTTATCTGGTGCTCATCTCATTATCTTATTTTTCAAGATGAAAACGTAATTTCAAAGTAGTGCCTTTTGTCTTTATTATAGCCACAAATAGTGTGTCTCAGTGGAGATGTTTTACCCATTCCATACAAAATTTTGATGTCCAATTATATAACTAATATTCCATCATTTTGAAATGAAATTTAACTTGAAATTTGGAATTTAAATTTTCAAACATCAACAATGCAATATCACTTCAAATGTCTTTTCACACCTTTTAATAAAATAATATCATTTCATTTTTATTTTTCAAATACTACTCTTTTTTATTCTCTCTCCTCCTCCGTAAACTAATGTTTCTTCATTTCATTCTCCTCCAATATTTTTATTTATTTTTCTTCAATCGATTTCATTGTCTTCCGTTGAACTATCTTCTTTTTTTTCTTTTCTTTTCTTCATATATCTATTGAAGGATCTTGATTCTCTATTTCATGCTATCATGTTACTCAATTTCATTCTCCATTAACCATCTCATGATGACTTTTCAAAAARGTAAATAAATTATTTTTATGTAAATCAAGTTAGTAAATAACAAATTAAAAAATTAAAGAGAGTTATTTAATAATGAAATAATTAAAAGATAACTAGGTATAGTTACTTAATAATGAAATAAATAATAATTTTTTTCTTATAATTAGATTGAAGCTAGATTAGAAATTGAAGATAAAAATAAAATTATTGGAGTAACTCCCTTGAGATATAATTTTAAAGACCAACAGGAATTTAGAAAAYAGAAGAAACATGTTGTGYTGGATTTCTCTAAAGGAACGACAAGAGAAGTTATTTTATAAAGGTTGGAGCTGAAACGCTCTGCCAAAAATTTTATTACTTTTTGCTWCCTAAAAGGTTTCTTTTAAGAATCGATAATACTCAAGTAAAAGYATTCATTCAAAATAATTTACCTTCGAGACCTGAGAATAAAAGATTCATTAGATGGTAGACTCTTGCATCAAAATATTCTTTTGATAGTAAATATATYAGATTAGACAAAAATATTTTAGCAGATTTCTTGACCAAAGATGCAGTTTATGAAAATGATTGTTAAATTACRAAAAGATTTGGAAAGACAAATTGTTTCTATCAAAGACAACATATATGATATTATTGATATTTMTAACCTTTTGAAATGACTAGGAAGTTGTAGATTTGCTCCTATCAAAATGCACGATGATAAATRTYAAGATTAAAAATTGTGAGATAGCAAATAAAATGATTCAAGTTATTTAGCAAAATCTAATTTGAAAAGATAGACACTCCTTCAAAGAAAAAAATGGCCCCTCAACGTCCTAACCATGACGGTCCTAAACCTGCTCACGAGAACTTTTCACTTATACCTCAACATGATATACAGATCTCCAGTGAAAGAGTTCTAAATGATTCACTGCATCCAGTAGCAGAACATCATACGTCAATAAAGAGAGAATTATATTCTCTATCAAATTCTGATATTTGATATTTCAATTTTTTTAAATTTATCCTAGAATTAATTATCTTCGAGATGTCTCCCAACGGAGATACGATATTGGTATAACTTTTGAGCTCTTAACTCTATTTATTCCTACTCACTAGATTTTTCAGAGATAGATTTKTTACGTTACCACACTAGATTAAAAAGGGAGTTAAAAGATTGCTACCTTAATAACCCAACTATCTCACCAAAGGATATTTTGGTTTAAATTTCTAATCAACCGGACCAGGTTTCTATAAGGAGGACAAATATCCTACTTATCATTTTATTCAACTTGGCAAAGCARACTCTTCCTCTATTCATGYTGACAAGAGGAAGAAAGAATTTTTGAAGTTGTCAGAAAAAGATATTCAATATAGAAAGCAGTTGGCTTGAATTTGTCCTACAAGGGATGGAGGCAGCTTTCAAAATAGATTTTATACTTATGGTGGCAAAAAGATGCATGCTTTAGTTTTAATACCACATGTAAAGGCTACACCACTTGCAGCTAGTAATTATTTGCAGACTAGAATAAAATTTGTTGATAAAGGAATTGTCAAATCTAGTCCACAGGCAGAAGAAGAACTTTGTCAATTTAGACGCCATCYCAAAAATACTTGTTCAGCCTATTGACTAGAAAAAAGATAAGAATGATATGGCCAACTCAAGCACAATGATTAAAGAATGATATAACGACACCAGACACCAGAGATGATATGACGAATTAAAGAGAAGAATGATATGACGGCACCAGACTCCACCACTCTATGATGGCAAATTAGAAAAAGCAAAATAAGTTTTACAACTGTCCCTAACAATTGTCCTTCCAGATAGTACTAAAAGTGTGAAACAATRGAGGTATAGAAAAAGATAGCTCAATAATGTAATAATTTGAGATACAAATTGAAATCATGATTTTARTTCCAACAACTAGTACAAATAGAGATAATAGCTACCCACAGGGGATATCGAGGTGAATTGATCCTCTAGTATGTAAAAACTATCTCCCTTGTACTATACCTTTGAAAGTTTGTAACTTCTAAATATTCATTCCAGASTTAGCAAATTTTTCATTGTTTTTAACAAAAGAATACCTTCCATTTTATAACTTTCTATTTTTAAACCTTATGCCTAGAGGTAGAAAATGAAACCATGTTGTGCTGGTAATCTTTGAAGGAGTAGCAAGGGGAGTTACCTAAGAACTATAGGTTGAGGCTRAAACGCTTGCTAAAAGTCTAGCTRAATACCCAAAGATTTTCTTGTTCAAAACAGTATATGTACGAAAGCATATTGGACCTCTTCTCCTCTTATTAAAATAGAAATACTTGTTATATCTTGTCTGGATATTTAGAAATATTCAAATACTAATATCTTTAAAATATAAATTTTTGGATAATATTTTGCCTCTTTCATTTTTAGTTATTCTAAAAATTGGTGAAATATTAATGCTTCTTAACCAAACTATGTTTGCCCAGGATGTTGGTAATAGAGCCATGATGATAGATTATAATATAGATATTCAAATGAATAATTTAAGTTTTGTAACACTCCAAATTAGAAGCTTCATCTTAACCCGGGAATGCTACCAATTTATCCTTATAAATTTTGAAAATTGGGAAAATAAAAATCTTAAATTTTAAAGAGGGATTACAAAATCTTTTATAGAGTTTCCTTTGCAATATCAACATATYCCCCCTATATACAATYAGAAAATCTCACACCAAACATTTCTRAACTCCAYATATAATGAAATCAATGAAATAATTTCAAACCCCAATAATATAATTTACCAACAAAATACTTAGATATTTAAAATCCAGTGAAAGCTTTCAAAATAAAATGAATAAATTTAAACATGTAACAAGTTCATAAATCAACAGAAAACTTAATTAGCACAAATGACTATTRGGTATCAAAATCTGATCCCAAACGATCTCCTCATACCATCTGGCTAGTCATCACCTGAAAGATAAAACAAGGAATGTGGGGTGAGCTAATAAGCTYAGTAAATAAATCTCATRCATGCATTATGCACRAATGCATGTATCATGCACTGTATATCATGAAGGTAAAAAATTTACTTTGTTAGAACTTTTCAAAAATTTTCTTTTCAAATCGTGAGCTCACTTGTGTAACACTTAGCCATTAAGCTCTAAGTGAGCAATTATTATTTGGAACCCGATCACATTCTACTGGTAGAACSACAAAGCGATTAACATTACTTTAATCTTTTCCTTTCACTTTCACCTCACAAGAAGTGAATATTACTTACATTCCTACCCTACAAGAGGGTTAGATCGGGTGTGCCGATCCCCCCATGCTCCATTTCACACTCGCACCTTTCATGGTCTAGGCTTTACAACCCTTTTCAAAATTCTTAATGTTTGAAAATCATTTCTCAAAAYCTCTTTTTTCGAAACTTCATTCTTCAAAACATTTGCTTTTTCAAACTTCATTCTTTAAAATATTTATTTTCTTAGATGCATGATTATGCTTATGCTAGAGAATGGTGCAAGATAATGCAAACTACATGCTCATAATCATGGAGCACATGAACTCTTAACTTTAAAATTTYCAACATGTCAACCAATAGTAAATTCAAGCAATTGAAATAAACCATCGATCACATCACATAAGAAAATTCAATTAATACAACAATATCCACGCACAACAAATGACGATGTGGAATTTTACTTACATACTTCAATATAAATTATGGATTCACATTCAATTCACATAAGAGAAATCAAATAATCACAATAATACACATACATCATAATTAATAAGAATGTCGAAATTTACKTACATAAAAAGAAGGGAATTTACTTACTTGAAATCCTCAGTAAGTTTGGTTACTTTAAATCACTAGMGGAATGCCTTGACTACCCACAACGTCAATGTGCCACAGTATCATAATATTATTCACAAAGATATTCGTCTGAAATTTGTTTAACCAAATACATTTATTTAAATAAGTTTTCACCATTAATGCATTCATCATTTTTCCTATGGGGGACATTAACCAATAATTTTCGATTTTAAGTTTCAAGTCGATAATAATAGAATTACTAATAGTATAATTTAATTTCATGACTCCTAATCGTTCTTARAATAATAATAATAATCATTAATTACGATATACATTACTTTATCATATAAATCCTAAATTCCATATTAAATTGTATTCCAATATATTTTTAAAACCATATTCTCCTTTTACTTTATCATAATGACTTAAATTTCACATTAAACATATTTCATATTTTTTCTTAATTATTATTACATAATACAAAACCTAGGTCATTCGGTTAATTTAAACGGAAAAAACTAATAATTCACCTTGAATCCCGAAAACCCTAGGTGTGGTATCAAGTCGAAGACATAATGGTGTCAGTCGCACTCGGGAAAAGGATGCGCTTCGGGCGTGAACACGCCGCGCTCCTGCAACTGGTTTGAGCAGATGGCGCACGATGCCTAGTCGCATGGGCACTTGGGCGCCTGGTCACATAGGCGCTTGGGCACCTGGTCACCTAAGTGCCTGGTCACTCGACAGTGATGAGAACAGAGGAGATGGAGTGGAGTCTGGCACTGGCAGAAAAGAGGGGGGAGAAGAGAGGAAAGGCTAGCGTCGATGAGGGCAGAGGGAGGAGGCTGCGGTGGGGAGGGCTAGGGTTTTGGGGATAGTCATCTTTTGGTCAACCAACTTATTTAAATTTTTTTTGAAACTAACTTAACCTTAATCAAAATTCCTTCGTGGGCTATTCTTATTTCTTAACCAACTAAGCCCAACTRAATTAAGATCTATTAGTTTTCTTATGGCTCAAAATCAAACTCTAAATCTAGTTTTAGGTTTGAATAAGAAGAGAACGGACTCTAATGAGTCTAACCGAAATTAATTAACTAAAAATTATAATTAAATTATAACCAATAATTTTTCACATTTAAATAATTATGCTCACACAATAATGCACAAATAAATAACCAGTATAGGAAATATAGATTTATATTAGAGAGATCGGCACATCGAAACGTTACAAGCTTCAAGTCCTTCCGCGTCTGGTAAAATAATCAAATCAACTAATAACTTGAATATAATGTAATTAGTGGAGTTAAAATACAACTGTATAATAATTATAACATGTGGGATCTGGCTCCATTACTGACTGGTTGTAAGAATTCCTAGTCGGCAACTGCAGAACGGAAAATCGGAGATGGGTTTCAGGTCCGAGCAATGAGGCCTACCTTTTGGTCGGTGTCAAATTCCGTGCTTGATCAGTTCAATCCGAGCAGCATTACCAGCCTGGTAATAAAGATCGGGCCAGACAACAACCTTCGACTTTGACAACGACCCAATAGCGGCAATAGCATGCAAAAATGGCTTATAGCGGACAGAGTGCAAACCGGTGGCTTCCGTTCTAAAACTTCGAAGGACGAAGCGACGCAAGCAAGGAGCGAGAGGGAAGAACAGAGAGCAGAAAGGAGAGGAGGAGGCGGCACGGATGGCTAGGGTTAAGGGTAGGTTTTCTTTGAAGAAGATAAACAGTCATCTACATCCTCCTTACTTAATATTCCTTTTGTCTCTAATCTTTACCTTATATTTTGTTTCGTGGCATTTATTCCTTGAAACCAACTAAGCTCGAACTGAATACAACATAAGTTCGTTCAACTTGTTATTGATCATTATTCGATATCCAATGTGTTCAAGTTACTATTTTGTATTGGCAAGAAAGTTAAAATCTGAAACATCAACATGTCCATTGAGAATTAGAATGAGATTATGATGTAGATCTGAAAACATCAAAATATTCATGAGCATTCTTAGAATGTGTAGAATTCTTATAATCAACATACAATTAGACAGAGACTTAGCACCAAAATCAATCACAGAAATAATAATTTATTTCTAATTGGCACATCGAATGTTTCAGCTTCTAAGTCTTGCGCTGTAAAATACTCAAACAACTAATAATCATGAATATTATCTAATTTGTGGATTAGAATATAAATTATATAATTATATATAAAGTTTGTAAAAATGAAAAATAAATATCGGGTATTACAATCATAAYGGGTATAGCAGATGAACTTATGGTTAAATCTTCATGAGCCATCATATCGAGCTTCAGATCCTCTTGAAGTGTAGCTAATGCTGAATCTAAAGTATATTTGTGATCGACATGTTTGGACTTTTGGGGGTTTGTTCCTGCATTYAATAAAGACAGAGTTGTTCTTATAGCATATCCGACTCCCATTTTTCCTTCTTGAGGAGGAACATCCTTGAACATGGGATTGGAGTATTCAAGATCTAATCATTTGAGAAGTACTCGACTTCTTTTCCAACATCAAATGGCGCCCTATTTCGCATCACTGGACCTGTATATGTGGCTATCATGGTTGATTTGGCAGTGGCACCAATTGTTGTAGATCTGGAAGAGGTTGCCTTTGAGATGTCGTTCTTGGGGGCCATTGATGAATCTGATTTGATTTGATTTGAAGAGAAGACAACCGAGATAGTCYAATTAGGCGTGCCAAAATTTGTTTACATGAATCTCTTATCTGCAAAATATAATAAGAAAACAAGAGAAATGTGAAACAAGTATATTAATCTTATAAACTTAATRAGATAAGTGTTACAATCTCTGAAATGTTCTCATGGCAAGAACTCAATCCGTTGATTCTTCTCTTTGAAATTTTTTGAGGGCTTCGTAGCTTGATCCTGGATTTAGGGAGAAATTTGGTGGTTTTTCTTCTAAGCTTCTCTCAATTGTTGGATCTTGATATAAATTTATGGATCTCTTCCTCTTGTGCTTTGGCCTCTATTTATAGATAAAGTGAATTGGTTTGATTAGTTGATGTCACATTTAGGATCGATGTGGCATCTCTTGATTCGCCGAGCTCCATCCTTGATTTTCCTTGGTTGAACCTTGTCATCATTGACATGTGCCATCATTTCATTGGTTGAGATGTCACATACTTCCCAATTTAATGGGAGTATTGAAATTTAGCTTTTGATTATTTAAATAGATTATGAAAATTTAATTTACACCTATCATTTTGGAAGTGAGAAAATTGAGAGACTTTTCACTTCTTAATGATGGCAACAATCAATTACAAGGCGAGAGAGAGGGGGGGGAGAGAGAGAGAGAGAGAGATGAGTGAGGAAAAAATAAGAGTCATTCAGTTTGTTCGAATGACCCTTGTTTCGTTTCTCTCTCTTCAAACCTATCGACCGATACTTGCAATGCTGCAACATTTGCTTACAACATTGCACTCTTTCCGAAGTTCCAGAAATTACCAACATTCACTGTCTATCTTTTCATCAATTCAGATTTTGATTTTCATACCCTTGCTATACAYCTGAATTCAGTGGCATTGCAATTGAAATAACAAGGGAAAAGAAACACTACATAATTTAAATCCTAGCTACAAGATTAAAATTCAACAACAAAAAATAAAATGATAGAAATTAAAGAAAGCAATTAAACTAAGCTAACTCAATAATTTGCATGTCAATTTGCAGTTAAATRGATCAAATCCTTTCATTTGGACTTTTATTACCCCAATAATGCTTTAACCTTTGTCCATTAACTTTAAATTCACTACTTGACTTCTCATTAAACAAGTCTATAGCACTATATGGGTAAACTTTGGTAATCGTAAATAGTCCCGACCACTCAAACTTCAATTTCCCAAGAAATAAACCTCAAATCAGAATGTAAAAAAGGAGTAAATAAATGCCTTCCTTAAAGCTCTTTTAGGTTGGATTGTTTGATCATTGCAGCATTTTTTCGTAAACATTTTAGCATTCTCAAGAAGAACTCAAACCCTCAATTCCCCAATTCATGTTTTTTTCTACTTCCTCCTTTATACTTTTTAGCATTTCATTAAAACATTCTCTGCTTTCCGACCTCATCAAGATCAACTTTTATTCTTCGGTTGCCCCAAGAATGCTTGTTCTCCAATTCTAACAGGAGGTGACAAGCCTTTGCCAAAGATAAGCCTATAATTAAGGAGAACATCTCAAAGGAAGTTTTATAGGCAGGACCTATAAAGACCACAAGGGCATCATCCAATTTAATGAACCCAATTCTCCTATTTGGACTAACTATCTTCTCCATAATTCCTCTTGATCTCCCTATATAGAAAGTTCTACTTTGTCTTACTAGTTTGAGGATGATACGAAATGGTAATCTTATGTTTAACTTCATATTTGGCAAACAAAGTCCCAAAGTTGGAGAACAAAAAATGGCTCACCCCATCACTAATGATAAGCCCTAGGAGTTACTAAAACTAGTGAAAATATTCTTTTTTCAAGAATCTCGTGACTTCCTTGAGTCATAGTTGGGTAAAGTTGAAGCTTTGGACCATTTCGAAACATAATTGACAGCTACCAAGATATAATATTTACCAAAAGAATGGATTAAAGTACCCATGAAATCAACGCCCYATAAATCAAATCATTCAATTTCCATTATATTACTCAAAGGAATTTCAATGTCATTGAAAAATATTCCCCGCATGTTGCCAATTATCACAGTGTTTCACAAAGTTATARGCATCCCTAAAGAGAGAAGGACATAATTACCTGATTGGATCAYGTTTGTAGTTGTCTGTGATCCTCCAAAGTGGCAAATAATTGTAGCAATAAAGGAACTTCATCTTCATCTACACATTTCTTCATAATTTGGTCGGCATACCTCTTATATAGAAATAGCTCATCCCAACAGTAGCATTTAACGTCATGGAAGAATCTTTTCAATTGCTACTTGCTTAAATAAGGAGGGGTTACTCAACATGCCAAATAATTGGCAAAATTTGCATATCAAGGCACTTGTTGAAGTGTCAGTAGTCGTTCATCAGGGAAGATCTCTAAAATAGGAATATGATCATCACTCTTTGCTTCCAAATCCAGCCTAGAAAGATGATCTACARCCTGATTTTCTACTCTCTTCTTGTCTATAATCTCCAAGTCATAAAGTAGKCAGATCCATCTAATGAGCCTCTACTTTGCATCCTTTTTGGAGATAAGATATTTATTGACAGAATGATGAGTGAAAAAAAACAACTTTTGCCCCCATCAAATAAGCTCTAAACTTGTCAAATGCAAATACCACATCAAGTAATTCCTTCTCAATTGTGGTGCAGYTCAATTGAGCCTCATTCAAGGTCTTGCTTCCATATTCTGTTTGTTTTGTTAATAATATCTTGCTTGTTGCTTATTTAAATGGACAAAACATTTTGCAATCAATTGAAATAATTATTGCTTCCAATTTACAAACATCGAAATAACAATTTGAAAGCAAAATTGAAGGGAAGAACATGAGAGGAGGAGGGTGAGGTTTGGAGTTTTTCCCTCCAAATTTACCCTAATGAGAGTGGTGTCTTTTCACGTGTTGAGATGCACTATTCATGCCTCAAATTTGAGGCATATAACACTATTCATCTCAAAATGCTTCCTCTCCTTTATTGGCATMATTCATCGAATGATTATTCTTTCCAAGAGGAAGAAGCATTTTGAAATTGCGACTTCACTTTGGACAATGCAATAATGAAAATCCGCACAAGCCAATAGGGGAGAAGTGGTCGAAAATGGGGATATTGGCTACTTCACCCTAAGCAATAATCCCGAAGAACTTAAGCTCCATTTTGATTTGTTCTTAGAGTGATTTTGTCCCACTTTCGAGGGAAAAAAAAAATGCCACATGTGATCTAATATTGAGATTGAACAAAATGAAGCAATTATAACAAGTCTAAGATGATGCAGTAAGAATTAGAAGCGTTGATTGGAAGGAGACTTGGTAAAGAATTATGTCTGAATGGATGTTCTACCGAGACAAGTGTAAGAATTAGAAGCGTTGATTGGGATGAAGTTTGATAAAGGACTATATGTTTGAAATTTGAGGGTTAAAAGGTAATAATTTAAAGCAGTTAACTTTTGGCATAAATCCTTCCTTCCTGCAAAATGGCAGTACTGCAACATCGATGTAAATAAATCTTCTACCAACCATTATTGGTACAAGTCATTGGTATTAACGCATCAAGTGTAAGTAAAATTTTGAGTTAGAATCTTGTTAATCTTTTTYATCCCCTTATGAATCCMTTTTGATTTGAATCGAAGTGTAAGACCAGAGAAWTTTAAAAATACAAATAAATATAAACAAATCTCRTCACGAGTGTATATGCCATATAATCAATCACATGTGAAATTATAAAACATTATTTCAACACGAAATTCACGAAAACATATTTGTGATAATCCATTCTTAGGGCAACATGGATATATATGTATGTGTGCATATATAAGGTGATATGGAAGCAAATCCTATATCCATATGGCCCCARTAAGGGAGAAGTTGCTGACCTAAAAAAGAATCAAAACTGGTTGTCTTTACAGGAATGGACACTTTACAATCAATAACTTGGAAGACTCTAAGAATCCTACTTCAAAAATAAATCTCAAACACCTAAAATTTAGAGACATAATTTGAACTGCCAATCATATGCTCAAATGTTCATCCCTGGGCAAGCTTTGAACAGTATCTGACCATCTGCCTGGTGAATGGTCACTGCTATTAGAGGAAACTTGGGCTTCTGYTCTTGCTTCCCTGATCATCCTCAAGACCTCCCTTGTTGTAGGCCTGTTCTCTGGTGCAAGTGATACACAAGCCATTGCAATGTTCAAAAGAGCATTGAGTTTCTCCTCAGAGGCCTCGTTGCTGGATGCAGGTTCCTCACCGGATTCAGTCTCTTCTTCTCGGACTGATCGCACCCATCTAGGGATGTCTGGACCGTGTTCTTGAACAAGATCTTGAAAGGGAGTCTTCCCTGTCAGGAGCTCCAAAAGTAGAACACCAAAGCTATAGACATCAGCTTGCTGAGTCAATGATCTTCGTACATCTCGGCATTCGGGAGCTCTGTAGAAGTGTGAAGATGCACTAGATTCGTCCAGYGAATCTGGGTTTCTAAATGGTGTCAGGCCATAATCTGTGAGGCAGGACTCAAAATCAGACCCCAGCAGTACGTTAGACGATTTCAAATTCCCATGAGTTAAGCCAGGGTTCTGATGAATGTAAAACAATCCWGTAGCCAAGTCCTCAGCTATTTTAAGACAGGACGTCCAGTGCAGAGGTTTGGAACCACCAGAAGCTCTTGATCCTGCAAAAGGAAAATTTATCATTAGTAGTCATAAAAAGAAGATCAACCACACAATATCCCAGATACTAAGGCATGTAGCAGCAAGAAAGTATAACTATTGTAATCTCCAATGGAGTCAATTGACCTATAAAYGTGATTTGGAACGGCACCTACTTAAGAGAATTTCCTCRAGCCACCTTTACCAGATATGCCATTGATTCCATACTTCTAATTTCAACATTCAATTCAACTCTGCTATTTATGTCCCCAAYGGTCCAAAATGAAACAAGAAACTTTTACATAGTAACTATTTTAGTCTCACCACACAGACAATTCTTATCAACAAATATTACCATACAGCACTCAGCTATCAATTTAAGACTACCTTAGCAGCACACGTGGCATGAGGGTTTAATTTGTACAGTACTATTAACTTAAATTATGTATCATTGCAAAGCTTCCTGTTAACAATGATTCAAGCTCCAGATCTTATTATTACTTCCTTCTCTAAGCAGGTAAGCTTTACTGGATTCATCTACCTCTTCTAAGTGAAGCAAAAGTTAAGTTCATTTCATGCAAAACTTTGGTCAGCTTTGTTTATGCATATTTCAAGTGAATGTTCGGTTAATAAAACAGGAATGAGAATGACATAATAATGTCGACCTCAATCTTTGAGGTTCTATATATTTTTTGTTTCGCATATAAATGAGAATAGAGAAATTAAAAGATATTCAAAAGATACTATCTTTGAGGCGTTCATTTTTTCCTTGTCTTTGAATTCTTCCCACTCTTCAGCTTCAGYAGAATTTTGAGATTAGTTCAAGTTATTCTAAAATTTGGACCAGTGMCTTAAAGTTTTGCTTCGTTCCATTATGAATTTATCATATACAGTTGGCCACAATGTCAATTCTKGAAAATTCGCCTCAAAATTCAAAAGATGACACAAAATGTTTCCTATTAACTTCAGCCTAGAAAGTTTCMCATTCTCTCTTCCCAAATTTTTTCAACAACTAGCTAAAGAAAAAATAAACAAAAGAAAAGCTTCTGCTCATATATTTTCTTATTAGGATCTATTTACTGCTCTATCTGAAAGTCTCTAATATGAGACTGAAACAAGTAGAAAATTCACTGAAGCTTGCTTACTTGAAAACTTTTGTGCARGGTAGTTTTTCACATTTTGCATCACGCAGAACCTCCAAATTCATTAATTTACTCCTATGGTCTACAACATGGCCAGTAGGATAAAGCTCTGTTTGGAKAAGAGGAACTATCATTCTAGAATCTCTACAGTAGAATTTGCACATCTTAATGGAAATCTTTAATAAATGCTGCTCGATTTAACTTCCTCTAWTATGCTTTTCGACTATGTGTAATTCTTATTT
This sequence comes from Rhazya stricta, assembly GCA_001752375.1. Taxonomy (NCBI): domain Eukaryota; kingdom Viridiplantae; phylum Streptophyta; class Magnoliopsida; order Gentianales; family Apocynaceae; genus Rhazya; species Rhazya stricta. Next base: position 118,636 of record MEJB01000031.1, read on the forward strand.
GCATGTGTTTCTCTGGAAACTATTTGACAATCCTACAACCTTCATTATTAGGCATGCCGTGAATAATTTTGTAATAATGAATGTAGTTGATATCATTGGCAACTGAATCTAAGGCAATAGTTTCAGTTGCTCCTCCTACACATAAGATCAACTGACTAATTAAAAAGAAGAAGCTAGTTCTTACACTTCAACATTTTTAGTTGTMTATATGGCTTCAATCAACTCCAAAAGAGTTGCAATTAAAACAAATTAGTCTCATGATTTCATCTACATTTGCAAGTAAAAGGAAACTGATGTAGAATGCTAGGGCTGCAAACAATTTTCTGAACAAGACTCGTTCATTCCACATCTTTTGTCATATATAATATGCTTGAAATCTGCTGATTATCATATATATATATATATGATGTGATCATCAAAAAAATTAAAAATAGTTTACAGCGAAACAACTTTTGTAACTTATTTGTCCTCTGCCCATTATCCATATCTAATGGAGGCAAAAGGCTAAATTTGGTGAAGCCAACTTTTTGTTGGCAAAGTTAGATCATTTGTATTGGCAAATATGACAAAGAGAACCATTTGTACAAGACACAAATCCAGCATTTTTTGCATATCACCTTCGCCTCCCCTTTCCCTAGATAGCTCTTTAAAAGAATTACCAATCTGCTATACTTTTCTTCCTTCTTTTAAAAAATTTAATATATCAGGGAGACTATTACYAAATCTACTAGTATACTTTTCTTTTTAAAATTAGTATATCAGAGGACAAGATGTTGACCACTTCCTCTAGATAGATCTCTAAAAATAATAATATAATAAAAATAAAATAAAATCTAAGAGGAGCTAATTGATATTGCCAGAAAAGCATATAGCCTAATATGTCCTAAAATAAGTCAAATATAACAAACATCCAAAAAAAAAAAATGAAGGTATATATATAGAGCTTAACGACCGACAAAACATTACCGTGAATCAGAGAGAAGAGGCTGCCGTTTGGAAAATAGTCATAAACCAGCAGCCGTTCCTCTTTTGCCTGGAAATAGGCCCTGAGTGGGACCAMGTTCGGATGCCTCAGCCTACCAAGAATTTCCACGTGTCTTCCGAACTCCTCAATCCGTGGGTACCTAGCTTCCTTGAGCCTCTTRACGGTAACGATATATCCAGACTCCATCACCGCCTTGTATGTGCTCCCCATTGTACCTCTTCCCAGTGTCTCAGCTGAGGCCTTCAACAAATCCTCCAAACTATAATTCATTTGCTGATCCCCTGGTCCACAGAACACCAGTGTCCCTAGTCCCTCACCCCCTTGGTCCCAAGAAAATCCCCCTTGTTTTCCCTCGTTATTACCACCACTGCCACTAGTAGTTCCTTCTTCTCTCTCTCCTTCAATCCCTTTACTCACTTTGCTTGTCTGATTGCTTCTACTTCTAAGACACATGATCAGAGTTCCTATTACAACGAAGAACAACAGCAAACCACCAACAATGCTAGGAACAAGTATCACTATAAGTTTTCTATTCTTTTTCTGATTTTCTGATTCTCTCTTGGGCACTACTGGGTATGATGGACTAACAGAGGGACCAAGAATGTTGGGATTTTTGCATGGTTTATCAATTAATTCGCCGCATAAATCAAAGTTCCCAGTAAATGAGGAAACATTAAATCGACCCAAAGCCGAAGTCGCCGGGATTTCACCAGAGAGTTGGTTGTTAGAGACATTAAAAAATCTCAAACTAGTTTGGTTGAAAGGAGGAATTTCACCTGTCAATGAATTGTCCTGTAAATAGAGCACATAAAGTCTTGGCAGATAGACTAGTGATTCTGGGATGTGACCTGTTATCTTGTTTCCGGCTAAAACCACCACCTTTAAACGGTGAAGAAGTGCAGCTGTGGTCGGGAAGTCGCCGGAAAAGTTGTTATTGTTGAGGAAAAGGGACTTTAGATTTGCAACACCCGAGAGGTTTGGGATTTGGCCGGAGATAGAGTTCTCTTTGAAGCTTAGAACCCGAAGTTGATCTAACTGGTTGAGGCTTCTCTCATCCAATGTGCCACTCAAATTTAGCCTCTCCAACACAAGCTTTGTGACTCTTCCATTCATACATTGTTTCACTCCTTCCCARTTGCAAACGTCGGTTCCTTGACTCCATGGAAGCATGTTCAAGGGGTCTATTGAGGCCTTCAAGGCCAAAAGGGCCTCCGCATCTGCTGATCTTGCTCGGGGTAAGACAATGGAGAAAAATGAAAGCAGAAACAACAAGTGCGAAGCTGAGTAGTGCATTGAGAAAATGGGTATAGACATTAACGATTGTGAAGGATTGTCAGTATCTGGGAGATCGAAAAGGCCTTTCGCCTCGTGTAAAGAAGCTTTTCATGATCAATTCAAGGGAAGAAAATAGCTGCTCAGATCTAGCATTTTGAAGAGAGGCAAGTGTTAGATTTTGCATCTTTGGGAGCAATAAAGTGCAGAAGAAGGCGCCAATTAGTGTCATTATCAGAGCACTGAGTTTTGACCGATTAACGCGACAAAAACGGGTTGAAAGAAAGAATTAAATTGAGGGCACGAGTTAACACWGTAGTACAATTTATGGGAACTCATCCACTCACTGTGCATGGAATTGGAAACCCCAGAAAGACTCTGTAAATCTTTACAGGAACCAAAGACACTGAGGAAAAAGCAAAGCCAGAACACGACCGTATGCGGTCTGAATTCTTCTCCTCTAAATCCTTTATGTTTATACCACAGCCATTCTCTTCAGTTGAATCATCACTAATTATGACATACCTTAACAAATGAACTTAATGATCCTCTTGTAATCACGTACCATGTCCGTCTCATAATAAATAAATCAAAGACTGTTAAATTACAATTTTGGGTATGAATATTTTTTATTAGACTAGAATGCAATAGCGGTCGAGGAAAAAACAAAAAAAAAAAAGGAAAATTCGAATTTCGAATGTGATGAATAACTAAAGAGGAACGCTCATTCATATCGAATAACAATAATAATAAAAATAATAACGGGAAGGTTATAATGGAGTATTCAAAAGATTTTGTGGGAGCAATTGCTATTTCCTTGCACTATATTTTTATAATTTGTCAATAGGCAATAAATATTCAAGGAATAAAGCATAAAAGGCTTTTGCTTTAAAAGATGTACTAAAATTTAGTAGTAATTAAATTCTCTATAAAAGAAAACAGGAGAGTGGTTCAATTATATCACTCTCGTGATCGTCGATTCCCCTGAAATTAATTCAAGGAATTTTAGACTACTTATGTATTTAAATAATTAATCCTTAAAAGGAAAAAGGAAAAAGAAAATGAGTGTGATTAGTTCTCTACGGAGAGGCTCAGAAAGGCTCAGGACACATGGCTCAGATGGCACGTGAAGGCAGCTGAGAGTTTGCAGACCAAAAAATATTTTCCATATTTTTGGCGTTATTCTCTAGCTTTGGACTTTGCTCAAACTTTATAAAAATTAGTTATTAAATACATTGGACTGCTCAAAAAACTATTTTTTCTTTATTTTTCATTTTCAAGGAGCTTTTACATTATAAAAACGGCATTGGATCCGAAGGAATCAACGAGACGTCATATATATATTTGTATCTAACAAGGGCTCTTTTATAAAACAATATTAGAATTCGTATTTTTATTCTCGAAGGAATAATTGAATGTTCCTATTTTTTATTTTAATATATTCTTCTAARTAAATATTCTTTTCATTTATTTATTTTTAAAACAAGTCTCATAATTAATTAGGTTTGTACATGCTTTAAATGCTTYCCTGAGTTTTTGTGCTAAATTAAATATGAAAAAGTTCAAAATATTTATTTCGAATCTACAACAAATTAATAATATATAAAAGACAAAAAAAATTAAAAATTAATTTTTAAATTAAATTTATCCAATTAATTCTCTTGACCTGCACCAACTTAATTCATTAATTATTTTTTCTTATTTATATAAATAGGTATTTGAAATGGACTTCTAACCTTATGATTTTCAATGATAATTGAAAGTTTGTCTTGTTGCAATTATTATGCTARCTACTGGTTGTTTCCGGTGCACAATCTACCCACACTATTTTCATCTCATTTTATAATTTTACTAAGGTTAAAGAAAGAGTACGAAGGAAAATTCCTCTCTACCTATTTTTTAAATATTTTTTTATTTTTTAGTGATTTATCGTGAGATTTTAATGTAATTTTATTGTAATAAATTAAAATTAAAATTTTAAAGATTATTTTCGTTTTAAAAGGATGAGATTCAAAGGATACCAAATCTAAATCAGTGCAAAAATAAGGAAATTTTATCATTCGAGTCGATTATGTAGGAAATTGAGATACTTTAATTGATCAAGTAGTAATCCTAATCCAAATGAAGAATGAAAACATATAGTTACTAGATAATATATAAGATTAAAGAATTAATAAAATAAATTACACACAACAAAAAAATAAGACGAATTATTAACTCGTCAGAAAAGAAAAGAAAAGAAAGAAATATGAAAAGATTTTATTCTAATGAGAAAATAAGACAATGAAATTTCGGAATTGAGAAAATAAAATCACAGTGGTATGAGGAGAAAAAAATAAAGAAGAAAACTTGAAAAAAGAAGTTTAAAAGTGAAGAAAGAGGGCAGTTTGTTCTTGTTATTAAGTAGCCAGTAGGGGTAATAATACAGTACTGTTTTAGTTTGCAACCCCAAAAAAGGAAAAAGGAAAAAGGAAAAAGGGGGAGTTTGGTAAGTTGAGACGGGTAATTTAATTGCATACACGGGTGAAGTTTTGTGTTTGTGGCAAGTAATGTTCTGGTCCGGTTGGTTGATCAGAAAGATGAAAGAAACCACAGGAATCGAGTGCTGCAATAATGTCCTCGTTTTTCTTCACTTCAAATACACTYGCGAACATTGGGAGGGATTTAATATATCTTCAAGAATACATATCTAAATAAATAAATTACTAAATTAGATYAACGATTATTAATTTAGATAGTAAATAATTTGATATTCTTAGCCCTAAGCAAGATTCCCAGCACATAATATTGGAAGGAATAATTGTTTCTTTTATGAATTCTTTCCCATTCAAATTCAAAGTAATCGAAACTAAATGTCTTTTATTCAAACTAACAAAATAAGCAAATTAGAGCTAAATCACCATTTACATAATCTATATATTATCTTAAGAATCCAAGCTAACTATATTATTATATTATGCACCATATAAGATACTCATCTTATCTGAACAAAATCTTCTTTATTCTAATTTATACCCTCCCATAAAATGCTGAAACTACTGTTGAAATTTAATCATGTACTTGCAGGTTTCTGCAATTTAATTTCTGTTGTGTAAGTTACTGAAACCCCCAACTCCAATGCAATTTTTTTGAAACTGCTGTTCAATAAAAATGCTCAGAAAATTGCATAAATTGTTCACATTACTACTGTAATTTTGTGTCTTCTGCAGTTTTCACAAATTGTCCAGTTTAATATATTGCTGGATTTATTTTGCTAGAGACTCAAGACCAAAACTACCGGCCTCAATGTAGTTTTTAAATTTCCAATTTTCCATTCAATAATTTTTACAACAATCCCCCATGAGAATGAAAATTAATCGAAATACGAAAGACTCGTTGGTAAATTTTAACGTCGAAATCCTACATAGGATGGGTAGGTTTTATCCTTTGAACACTCCATTGTAAAAATTATTTACTTTACTAGCTGACCAATAGATATGATGTCCTTAAGCTATTCTGCCTTTTACRTAAACGATAACATACGTCACATAGGCTTCTTCCTGACATATTTTAATTCTCATGGTTATATTCGTCTATGACAATGAAAATATGTCTAGTCCTGTGAGAGTCTTTAAGAATTAAGCCCACATAATTCTCTTAAAATCGGCCCCACTGCTCCCCACTGCTCTCTCACATATGTGATTCTTTAACTACGGATATCACTGTCACATCATAGGAATGGGTGGGAGATAATGCTCAATAATTAAGTTTTACGATTAGGTTGTTTCATTAAATACAGATATTAGGATCTTCAGTCAACTAGGTTGGGTTTCCATCGTATCAACTTATTCTTTCAAAGGCTTAAACCCCATTCCTTTCGATAATTTTACAATTCATTGGTCTTTGATCAATTGATCCGCTATGTTATCCTTTGAGTTTACATAGTTAATAGAGATAACTTAAGTAGAGTGTAGTTATCTTATGATATTATGTCTAGACTTATCATTATATATATTATTTGTGCCCTTCCAATCTCAAATTGGCTATCACAATGTGTGCGGATTGCTAGCACCAGTTTCGGCCATCTTAGGATATTCTCCAGGAAATGGCGTAGCCATTTCACCTCATCACCACGTGTATCCAAAGCTATAAATTTAGATTCCGTAGTAGATTTGGCTATAACTATCTATTTGGAGGATTTCCATAATATAGCTGCACCATCTAAAGTGAATGCAAAACCACTTGTGGATTTTAAGTCTTTTATTTTAGATATCCAATTAGTGTTACTGTATCTTTCAATAACTGTTGGATATCTAGTATAGTGCAGTTCATAATCACGAGTATATCTTAAATACTTCAGTACTTTTACTACTCCTTTTTCAGTGGCCAACTCCTGGATTACTTGTGTACCAACTAATTAGTTTGCTAATTGTATAGGCTATATTTGGTCTTGTATAGCTCATCAGGTACATCAGACTTCTAAAACTCTTGCATACTCTACTTGAGAAATACAGTCTCGTCTAGTTTTTGGTAGATGTTTGCTTGTATCTATCAGCGTTCTAGGTATGCTAGAATCATCTTTGTTTGAATTTCTCAAGAATATTTTTCACATAATGTGATTGACTTAARAACCATTCCACATGATATTCTTGAAATTTTAATTCCAAGAATTACATCAACAAAAMCAATATTCTTCATGTCAAACCTTGAGTTTGATATACTTCTCGTGGATTTAATCATCTTATCTTTGCTACCAATAATAAGCATGTAATCAACGTAAAGACATAAAATGACACAGCCATTTTCAATGTCTTTGACATGTATATATTTGTCACACTTCTTGAGTTTAAATCATGACATGATCAAACTTTCATGCTGTTGTTTTGATGCTTGTTTCAAACTATACAATGACTTCACGAATTCACCTTTTTCTTCTTTGCCCTGGYGTAGAAAACTCCTCAGGCTGATTCATGTAGATTTCTTCTTCTATATCTCCATTTAAAAAAYCGTTTCATATTCATTTGATGTACTTCTAGATTTAGTATTGTCGCGATTGCTAGTATTATCATGATAGATATTATTCTTGTTATTGGAGAATAAATATTGAAGTGATCAAGACCTTCTCTTTGTTTGTAACATTTTACTACTAATCTAGCTTTATATTTGTCTATABTTGCATCTGTTTTCCTTCTCTTCTTGAAAATTCATTTATATCCTACTAGTTTACAGTCCTGATGGAAGGTCCACTAGTTCCCAGGTATGGTTATGCAAGATGAAATCTATCTCACTTTTAGTGGCCTTTTCCACTAAGGTTTTTGAAAAGAATTCACAGCTTCTTTAAAGCTTTGGAGCTCACTCTCTGCATGGTACTTCGGAGAATTCGTATAATATGATTTTTTATATTTTGAATCTTTCACCATGTCTTGACTCTATCTTTTCTTCATCTTGGTCCTGGTCATTGTTGGTATGTGTCCATTTAGAAGAATTTGCTTCCTCTTTGAGCCTCTGTGGAACATCTTCAAAGAATAATTTGTTTCTTGATTCTATTATTGTGTCTTTGTATATTTGATATTTTATACTCATACACACGAAAATGRTAGGCCCTATTGTTATGCACATATTCAGTGAAGATACAATTCACAATTTTTGACCTATTTATATCTTTTTCAGTGTATGTACTGCTACTTTAGCCAAACACCCCCAAACTTGCAAATATTCGTAGGAGGTGTTCCTTCTTTCATAACTCATATAGAGTCTTCTATTTTTTCTTTTGAGGAACCTTATTGAAAATGTAATTAGCTGAAAATACAGCTTAACTCCACATGATTTGTGACAACCTAGTACTTAATAGTATTGCATTCATCATTTCTTTCAAGGTGTMATTTTTTTGGTTTGCAACCACTTTTTTGAGGTGAGTAAGGCATTGTAGTTTTGTGTCTAATTTCATGTTTTGCACACAACTCATTGAATAGTGATCTATATTCACCTCCTCAATCACTTCTCAACTSCTTAATCTTTTTGTTGAGTTAATTCTCARCTTCATTTTTATAGAGAATAAATCTCTCTATTGCTCCATATTTAGATTTAAGAAGATACAYAATAATATTTGGTGCTATCATCAACAAAAGTAATGGAGTATTTATTGCCRACCCTTGTCAGTATAGATTTTAAATCACATACATCAATAGTGTATTGGATAAAATGGTTCAATGTTTCTTTCAACATATTGAAACAATGACCTTTTTAATTTCGCTTCAACATAAGTTTTACACTTATGTTTAGAATCAATATAGAGTGTTGGTATCAAGTTCATTAATTTACGTAAAATATCGTAATTAACATGTCCTAGTGTATCATGTCACAAGTTGAAAGACTCCAGCAAATAACCAAAAGAGTTATTCATTTTATTCATATTAGGCTTAATAGCAATTACATTGAGCTTGAAAAGCCCATCAGTACATAACCCTTAATAGCAAACATTCCACTCTTGAATAAAATAAGTTTACATCATGCGAAAGCCATGCTTGTTCATCAGCGATTTGGATACCAAGTTTTTACGAATTTCTGACACATATAGCACATTGCTTGTGATTTTTTAGTCCACCATTTTATAGTCTAGGAAGGGAGCAACAATAAATTTCTTTGCCCCCGGATCCTCGATTTTATATTTCCATTCCATGGACTCTACAATTCCTTTGCAATTTTCTTTGCATCATACACACTTATACAACGTATCTGACAAACTATTAAGAAAATAATTCGAGCATAAGAAATCAAAATGCTTCCAAGCTTCAACAGCATCAACATTAGGCATCTCCTTCTCATCTTTAAGATTTGGAGCATTCTCCGTCAAGAATCTTGCAAGATTCAAGATGGTCAAGTCAAATAACTTTTTTGCTGCCACATCTTGAAATTTACCCCAGTGAGTTTCTTTGGATTTTCGCCATGATTAACCGGAACAGTCACAACCGGAGATGTTACTAGAGCCATATCTTAGGGTATCTGAGCCAAAGTTTGGGTCTCATTCCCTGCAGCTGCTACAACAGATGTAGTCTAATTAGATGTCATTTCTGAAACAAGAGGAAAATAATAATTTTTTTCTTCTTTTATGTTTTATGAATCAATTCTTGAATTTGTTTTAAGATTGTTAGTCTAATAGTACAAAGTTCAATAAAATTCTACATTGATTATAAAACAAAATTCAGAATCAAAACAAAGGAGTAGAAGAAGATATATACTTATAAAAATTACAAATGCAGCCGAGCCCTGTGCAAACACAGTTTCCTTAAAACAAATATATCCCCTAGCTTATGTATTAGGATGTATGTTTCTCAGGATATAATATAGTTACTCATAGGAGAACTTGAAATATTGGCTGAGCAACCACYAACAGATTGATAGCAGACAAATATTGCTAGAGCAAGAGGAACAAAGGAGACTTTTCGTTTTAAAATACTATGCAAAAAGGGGAAGAAAACTCTCTATAATTGCTGGAAAATCTATCTGAAACTCTAAGTAAAATTTGGAAAATTTTGTTTTGAGATTTTTTATAGTGAACCCTTTATATAGGCTTCAGGCCAGCAAAAAAATTACGGAAAACTGCTCACTAAATGCTGGAATTACTGCAGAAAACTGTTGAAACTATCGCTGGAGTTTAATCTCATAAGTGCAGTTTTCTACAATTTGATTTCTTTTGTATAACTTATTGAAAACCCTTAGCTCCAATGCTGTTTTTCTAAAACTGTTGTGCAATAAAACTGTCCAAAAAATTGCATAAACTATCCACATTACTATTGTAATTTTGTGGCTTCTTTAGTTTTTTGAAACTGTCCAATTTAATGCATTGCTGGATTTATTTTGCTAKAGATTTAAGATTAAAGCTACTAGCCTTTCTGCAGTTTTTGAAACTGCCAATTTTCCATTCAGTAATTTTTCAAACGATCCCCTACATGAATGAAAATTAGTCGAGACATGAAAGATTCGATTGTAAAGTTCAACATTGAAATCCTGCATAGGATGGGTATGTGTTATCCTTTGAACTCCTTTGTGAAAATATATTTACTGTACTAGTTAGCCAATAGACGYGACGTTCTTGAACTTTGTGCCTTTTGCGTAAATAACAACATACTTGACACAAGTTTTTTCYTAACATATTTTAGTTCTTATGGTTATATTCGTTTATGTTCGTGAATACATGCYTGATTTTGCGAGGGTCTTCAAGAATTGAGCCTACATAATTCTCTTAGAAGYGACACCATTGCTCTCTAATATAGGTGATTCTTTAACTAATAGGAACTCATTCGACTTCACTCAAATCCGACGTATAAGTATCATTCAAAGTGTATAGCTTATCCTTTAACTATAAGTATTATTATCACATCACATGAATGAACGAGAGATAACCCTCACAGTGATCTAATCAAGTATTCACAATTAGATTGTTCCATTGAACCTAGATCTTGGGATCTCTAGTCGACTAGGTTAGGTCTCCATTGTTTCAACTTATTCTTTCAAAGGATCAAGTTCTATTCTTTCTTATGGTTTTATAACTAACACTCTATTCAAACCTTTGGTCAATGGATCCGCTATGTTATCGTTTGACTTTAGCCAACAGAGATAACTTAAGTAGAAAGTAGTTGTCTTATGGGATTATATCTAAACTTACCATTATATATGTTATTTTGTGCCTGCTAGGATTGAGTTCCTATTCAACAATCAACCCATATTTTAAGAATAACAAAACATTAAGCAGTACTAATGTTCATGTGAGTTTGTTATATAGAAAGAAGTTGAGAAAGGAATGATTTTGATAATCGTGTATCCATTGAGAATGACTTCTAAGCAATACGACTCATAAGAAGAAGTTAAATATCTTAAGTCTCATATTGAAGTGTTGAAGACTTAAAGACTTGAAGATTATAGATTAGTCATGAGATATATATGTATATATATTAAGATATTCTATTGTGACCAATCCACTTGAGAATACATTTAAATTTATAAAGCTCATAAATATTTTATAAAACTTCATACAGGTCATTTTACATCTCAAAAAAATTTTTGAAAACATATATTGTATACTAGCTTTGTTTGCTTTTCAAAAACATCTTGGACAGTTCGATTTTTCTATTATTGTAGCCAAGGATTATTACCACAAACAATTGAACCGTCCTTCACACTGTCTTTAACCATGGATGTATCATACCTCTCTTGTGTTGAAAAACACATTAGTTGTGTGATACGAACCAAGTTTTCTGTAAACTTCATGAAATTACACATATTATTAAAAATTTGAAATCCTACTGGAGATCATAGGTAGTAGATATAGATTTTAAAGAGTCGAATCACTATACATTCTCTTGTTCTAGTGTCYCTATCCTTTTTGCTCTTTAATCTTTGTTTCCATATTGTTATATTGATATTATGTGACATTGTATCTTTCAATATCATTCTTGCTTAACTTTACAACTGTCTTCCTTACATTATCTTCTAAAAATCTCATAGACTATACTAGTTATTTGGGATATGATTGTAGAACAAAATAGTTTGAGGGTAGAACTTCGTATATACCTAATTCAACCCCTCTTAGGATTTCAGTGTCCTTTCCAATCGTATATACAAGTGTCTCTATCCTTATTTTATCTTTAACCTTTGATTCCATATTGTTATATTAATATTATGTGACATTGTATCTTTCAATATTATTCTTGCTTAGCTTTAGAAGTGTTTTCTTTACATTATCTCCTGGAAATCCATAGACTATATTAGTTGCTTGGAAYAGGATTGCATAAGGAAAAGTTTGAGGGTAGAAAAAATTTGCATCTACACCTAATTTGCCCCCTCTTAGGTATTTCAGTGCCCTTCCAATTGCAAATCGGCTACAATGTATGCATATTGTTGGCATCGACTTTCAAAATATCATCTAGGAAGTGACGTAGCTATTCAGCCTCTTACCTAAAGCTATATATAAACTCAGGTTCCATAGTAGATATGGCTATAACTGTCTGTTTAGAGGATTTCCATGATATAGTTGCACCCCTAAGGTGAACACAAAATCACTTGTGGATTTTGAGTCTTTTATATTAGATATCCAATTAACATCACTATGTCTTTCAATAATTGTTAGATATCTGGTATATTATTGTCCATAATCATGAGATACCTTAAGTACCTTAGTACTATTTCTATTCCTTTTCCAGTGGTTAGCTCATAGATTACTCATGTACCTACTATTTATTTTGCTAATTATGTAGGCTACGTATGGTCCTGTACAACTCATCAGCTACATCAGACTTCTAATAACTCCTATATACTCTACTTGAGAGATATCCTCACCTTTGTTCTTTGATAGATGTTTACTTGTATCTATCAGAGTTCTAGTTGTGTTGGAATCATCTTTGTTGAACTTCTCAAGAATATTTTCTACCTAATTTGATTAACTTAGAACAATTTCACATGATATTCTTGAAATTCTAATTACAAGAATTACATCAACAAAATCAATGTCCTTCATGTTAAACCTTGAGCTTCACATATTTTTCATGGATTTAATCGTCTTATCATTGCTACCAATAATAAGCATGTCATCAATGTAAAAACATAAGGGGAAGTGAATTTTCGAAGAGTTTTCGGTGCTAGAAAGGATAACTATTTTGCAGATCATGGGGCATAGGCCTCCCAAAAGGTAATGGAGATAGGGGTACTGGGAGCAAATGCTCAGACCTATTAGTCCACAGAAAAGTTTAAACTTAAATAYGAAACGACAAGGAAAAATCGCCTCGAAGGTAGTGGCTCGAGTGTGGGATTGAGTACCTGTGGCTCCATCTCTATTGTGAAAAAGGTGAAACATTTGATAGGTTTATAAAAGTAACTACATTTTTATGATATGATTATGCGATCATTTGATTATCTTATATATACTTTGGTAAGCCACCTTGAGATCTTGACATAGGGTTCAAGAGATTACATATTTGCATAATTGCCAATTCAATAAGTAAGTATACCAATGGATAAACAAGATTTCTCCCAAGTTAAACCAGATTCTCAGCAAAACTACCAATTCCTCTTAAAATAGAAATCCTTCACTGCTTTGTGCATCAAGAATGAATGTCTCCAATTGATTGTCAATAAAAATCAAATCAATGCTAGAGAAATCATACGAGTAGAATTTCGCAAACTGAATCAATATTTGCTTGTCAAATACGGAGAATGAGTTATCTGAAACTAAGCAGATCAAACAAAGATGCAATTCACTATTTGTCTCAGTGAAGCGGTCATTAAGCTCTTGAAGTAACATGTCCCCACAATAGTATAAAACAAATCAATGCGATAATGATACAAATATATAACCTCTTGAACCCCTACGTCGAGATCTCTCCTTTATATAAAAACATCTCTTCCATGTTAGAAATATAAATGTCATGAGTTGAGCAAAATAAGGAGACCTCATTGAATAAAAATTCCCATTGTAATACCCTAGCCCTAGGGGTCATATTGTAATTTATAACTTTAATGTGGTTTAAGAGCGAAGGAATAAATAAATAAATGTTAGTAAATAAAAGAATATATTTTAGTTGTTACGGCTAGGGTTAGATATAAGCTTTATTCTTACACCCCCACCCACTATTATAAACGCCAGGAGGCAGGGAGATTACGCTAGAGATTAAGAGACCATCCCTCAGCACACCAATCCTATGAAACGAGTTAGGAGAATTAGGGAGTGTGTTTTTGAGGTAGATCTGTGAACGTGTCTGTGTAAGGTAAGTGGAGCAACCTATTTTAGCTAAATTTCTAGTGGAAATCCTACTTATTTWGTTATATAAATTTTAGATCGCAGATGTGTCTTTTGAATGAGATTGATTATTACTGTTTATATTATTATAATTATGAAGTCATTGAAATTCATAAAAGCTAAAGTATTTTGTGTGGGACATTGTCTAATTTGGCATCGAGAGAAATATGTTCCACCTATTTGAATGATTCATGTAGCATGGACAAAAAGCTATAACCCCATTTTTCTTGGCCAAGCTAACGAGATAAACAGCTAGGATAGAATTCAAGTTTCGACCAAATTGCTTAGTTCAATATTGTCCCAAATTTATATGTTGATTTTTGTTTGATTATGGTTTAAAAGATAATCTAATTGGGTAGTCAATTTCATATATAAATTTTCGTTGTTTTTGTTTCCTTCTTGAGGCTCTTATAGCAAATTTGGCACACTGTATTGACCATTGTTTTGCTTTCTACTAAAGCTTTTGTGTTTCCTTTTGTCTCCATGTACAAGCCACGTAGACCAGGCTCCTATTTTTGCTCTATTCCTTTTGTTGATTAATTTTTCTCTCTTTCTTTTATCACTCATTTAACCGCTTTGATGAGGTATTCTTGTTCCTCTACTTTATTTCGTACTTCTGGTTCTTATTGTTCTCCTTTCTCTTATATTCTTTTGTCGTTACTAGAGTTAATTTCTTCAAAGTATTAACTTTTGATAAAGAGTTATAAGGGAATTTGTAACAGGTTGAGATTTTGATAACTTAAACCCTGTTCAATCCCAATTGAAGRAGATAGTTCTACTTACTGAGTAAGTATACTTACTCTCCAATTTCAGCTTGTAAAACAGGAAACCTCTGGATATGAGTTTGAGGACAACGTTCGGGAGTGAGGGCCTGGGATCTGGAGTCGAAGAATAAGTTAGAATCTTTAGTTGATCTTTCGATTTGCTCTGATATTAGACCATTGTACTTTGGATTTAATCATTGTCAATTGTATAAGACTGAATGTGTTTAGAAAATAAAGAAGKTTTATTTATTATTTTATTTACGAATTTTAAGTTTAGAAAGCTGATTGTGTAAAGAGGTYTGGTATTCTTTGTGGGGAACCTTAGAGAATATGGTCGTACTACATCTCGGATACGAGTTTAGTCCCAGATTTTGAGCACGGAAACCATCCACTATCTCTCAAAGTCTACAACCTTTGTTGTGATATATTAACCAATTTCATGGCATTAATGATATCTTGATTTTTTCTTTGCAATGCTTGTGACAATTCCTTAGTGATCCCTGACACCTTTTTCATCAAATGCAAGGTAAATATAAAATCAAATGTTTGTAACAAATCTAGAAGGCCATTAGCTTCAACTCTTTGATCTGCATTCAATCCATCTTCCTTGATAATCTCAACAGATTAATTACTGATGCATGCAAAAGAATTAACTTTACTAAAGTACTATAATGTGAACCCCAACGAGTCTCAGCACTTCTTTTCAAATTGATTTCTTGATTCCTCGCCCACTAAGAATTTCACCCCTGTCCAATGCTGCTTTGACTTTAAAAACTTATTTGTCATGTAGTATGTCATGTCATTTACATGAGCCTCTAACAACATTTAATACAATAGCAACTAAGTTGAAAAGAGAAGGAAACTTGAACATGATTCTTGGAAACCATTATGTGACAAATATCTCTCCCTGATTGTTTTCTGACATCAAGCTTAAAAAGATAGTAACAAAGACAACATACGACATCTTTTGATTCACTATATTCCAACCAATTACCAGATTCATTATAACAAGAAAGCAAAATCTTCAAAACTTGTTTTGGAAAAATCATGACGACTGGGTTGACAGGTCCTTTTTGCAAATATATTCTTCGTATGTTATCTCTATCGCTTGGATGATAACTTAAAATTTTACAATGTAAACTCAAATGGTCTCAAAAGGTCTTCTAAATTTATTTATTTATTTATTTAATTTCTTTTTGCTTTGGACAATTTTGTGCATAGCTATTTGCTTGGAAGGAAGATAGCCGCATATTCGAGATTTTCCTTTTAAAGAATTTATTCATATCTAGTTCCTAAAAATTAAAAAGAAAAACTTAGAACATGATTCTTTAAAAAATAAAAAAGTTAAAATTTTTACAACCAAACTAAAAGAATTTAAAGATAGCATGCATAATTGTAGAAAATAAAACAGCAAAGACTACATTTAGAAAATACTAAACAAATATTTGTTAAAATTCCAAAGTATCACAAACTGAACAATTTAACAAAATATGCTTATTTCTATTTTAGATTATAAAAAGTTAAAATGTTTACAATTAAAATTTAAAATAAAAATTCTAAAAAGAAGATAGAAATATAAAGATGAATAAACTAATCCCTAAATTACTCAAATTTTGATTTTTTTCCCTTTCTTCTTTTAAGTGTTCTTGATTTATTGATACTCCAATCCAACGATCAAGCCTTGCTCCAAAAATTTCAGCAATTCAGTCTTCATCTTCAAGCTTTAAATTTCATTAAAATCATCCAAATGTCATATTTCGAGAGTGAACAAAAGGAGTGAAACTGAAAAAGAAAGAGAACAAAGAAAAAGTAACTTGTCTTCACGGGAGAGAGAATAATGTATTGAAAAAAGAAAAAGGAAAGTAAGTTTTATCTTTTAATTTATGGGTTTCTTTTATAGTTCTAGGGAAGATGAAGTGAAGAGTGAGATCCTATACTTCTATTACTATTACATATATGAAGAAAAAATTCAAAGGAAGACAAGGTTTTGTGAGGCTCTGTACGAACATACTGTGGCTCWGCCCCTGAGTTGAATCCTTGATGAGATACTTTCTTGAATAGTTTTTAGTCTTCTTCTCCCTTGTAACAAGTGGTGTTTCAGACTGTTCTTCCTCTCTTACTCCTTCCTTCGACTGTCTTTGAGAATGTTCACGACATTTGACTTGGASTGTTAGAAGAACCGTTCTGTATTGATAGTTAAAAAATCTATAAGCTTAAATGGGCTCATAGCAACTCTTGATTTTCGGGCCGACCCAAGCACGGYTAAGGGTACAGGTTTGGAAGAGTTTTGGCATTAAAGAGCCCATCTGGCATGCCACAGTAGTGGATTATCTCAGAGTTTGGTGGTTATTTTTCACGATCGAAACTCTTTATTCCTATTTTCCTATAAAGCAAAGCCCTCCGGTTTGCTGAATCACAAATGAATAGTTATGCTCTGCTATTCTGTCAGAGTTCTCCCCCCCTCCGGTGCATATTGCGGACTGCAAATGCCGTCTTAATGGGAAGAAATGGATCGGTCTGATATAAAAACCGAGAGTCCAAAACCCCACCATCCCGGCGATCTCTGAATCTCAAAGTACATAATGCCTGATCTTCAATCTACACAGCTTCCTCCCACTCTGCCACCGCGATCTGCTACAGACTTATTCGGCGACCCAATAGAAGCTCATCCACCATGGCTAAATCCTACCGCATTCTTGGACCCAAATTTCGACCCGGAATCCTATATTTCTGAACTCCGGACATTTGTCCCCTTCGATACCTTGTCATCGGAGCTCCGTTCTCACTTGGGTTCTCTGAACCGCGAGCTCGTCGACTTGATTAATCGTGATTACTCCGACTTTGTCAGTCTCAGTACGAAGCTCATCGACATTGATGCCAGTGTGGTCCGCATGCGAGCTCCGCTTCTGGAGATCAAAGAGAAGATCCTCGCCTTCCGAGCCGCTGTGGACGGATCTCTCGTGGCTCTGAAGAGCGGCCTCAAGCAGCGTGCAGACGCCAGTGAGGCTAGGGAAGTGCTTGAACGCTTGCTGGACACATTTCACGTGGTTTCAAAGGTGATACCTGCAAGTTTCGATCTTTCAACTTTGTTTAGATTAACTATGTCTAGGTGTTTTTGGGTAGGTTTGTTGTGAAATATGTTTTTTGGGTTATACATATGTTTGCTTTCCAGTCTAAGCTATGAAATGCAGCATCCTGTGAAATTCAGTTTTTACGCATTTCTGCCATTTTGAGCTTGTTTGCATGAAATTCAGCCATTCAAAGCTAAAAAGTGATTTCTTTTCGGGAATTGAAAATTTCAGGGCATTTAATGTGTTTGTTTACTTAATAAAGGAATCCATGGACAGAAGAAAGAAGTGGAGACTTGAATGTTATGGTTTTATGCAGTTCACTATTTTATTTTTATTCCCCCCTCCCTCTTATTTAGGTCAACTCATCTTCAAACTGCCTTGACCTACTGTACTTAGCAGTCAAGATATTTACATATATAGTATCCTAACTCTGTTAACTGATTCTTTAAAGCATTGTTTTAAGGATAGTTTCATACTAAGTTTTCTTTCTTTTTTGGGCCGGGGCATGGGGGAATAGTTTCATACTTTCCTTGGCCATTGGTAATGGTCCTGAGAAGTGTGTCTTCTTTAGTATGGCATTTATTGATTTTAGTAATTTGGCTACTCTAATCAGTGAGGAGAATTTTCTCAGCAAGTGTAACTTTGGTATCAATTATGCTCAATCTCCAAGTTTACATGATTTGTTTTTCTCACGTTGCACACATGTTTTTGTGTTAAGATATGTACTAATGTTATTAGGAGTGTATATTAGTGAAAGAAAAAAATATCAAGGATGTTCTTGCTACTTGTAGGATGAGCATTTGTTATGCCTGCATTTAGCTATTGCTGTCATGCCTTTGATTGAATGTTCTGACATGATGCCAGGTTGAGAAACTGATAAAGGAGCTTCCCAGTGTGGCAGTTGATTTGTCTAATGGATGCGTGAATTCTGCTGTAAAAGATCATGTTAGCAATGGGATCTCCTTGCACCATTCTGAAAATGGTACAGGTGTTAGGGAGACTCAAAGCATGCTTCTGGAGAGAATTGCTAGTGAAATGAATAGGCTTAAGTTCTACATAGCTCATGCCCAGGTCAATTTTGCTCTTAAAGTTAACTTGTAAAGTTTTCCCCACTTCATGTCTTTTTGTTTTGATCACTGTTGCACAACAGTATATCCTGGCTAGTCATGTTTTTTCAAATTTTCATCTACTTGTCTGATCTTTTTAGTTTCTAATTTTGAAAATATATTTATTATTTTCCACTTTTCTGTTTCTGTGTATTGTAATCATTAGTTCTATATGACTTCCACTCATAAGATGTTTGGAGCTAATCATGTACAACTTGTGGAAGTTATTCCACTGATCCATATGAATTAATTTGTCCGATTTGGATGATTATTAAATTGCCACTGGTGATGGGGTATATAATAAAAGTTGCTCACATACCAAGATCTTAATTAACCTTTGACAATTACCACTAAGCAAAATTGTTATTGTACCATTAATTGATGAGAAGAAACCCCAAGCTGCTTAAAATTAATGTATTGTTCAATGTTGGCAACCTTTTTTATTGCTCAAAGAATTACAAGTTGTCTGCAATAGGAGAATTGGACCTTAACACTTAATTAATTGAGAATTGTAGTTTTAAGAGCTTTCTGGTGGCACATTATATGTTGATTAATCACTATTGAGTGTGTATATATATATATATTCAAAAGAGTACTTGTATTGGCATAYGTTGCAGTGAAGACAGTGACAAAGTTGAATGCCAAGCCAGAGAAGATAAGTAAACCTATATTTGTGTTTTCATATTTTAGAGCATAAGATAATCAACATAAACAGTGAAAATACCATTACATCTGCACTTAAGTATCTCACTTGTATTGATCGAATGTATTTGTCACAAATAAACTAGCCTGTTTTGATTTGTTGAGAAATCCGCTTTTAACTCATTGAGTTGTATGATAGAATCTTATGCTTCATTTGTATTTCTTTTCATTCTGGAATCAAAAACACTTTTCTTCCCCATTTCAAGGAAGGAAAGTTCCTAGTCAAAATTCGATCTGTACTCTTCCAATTGAAAACTTTCCCTAGATGAACTTTCATTTGGAAAGGAATGTGTATTGTAATTTTGAGGTCTTGTTCCTCTTCAAGAGAAGCCTYACCTGTTTGAGAAAAAAGAAAGTGAATAATAATTGCTTAACGGTTGCAAACTCACTTAATGAGACAGCCACATGCACATCAACTGTTTGTGCTTGACTAATCAACTAGTTTCCAGAACATGATTGATTATGCTCTGTCATAATAGATTATAACAATGAAGAACGCTGGTGGGAAGGATGGCCTACTGTTCCAATTTGTCTTCTTGTGAAGTTGAGAGAAATTTTTTTCTGATGGAGAAGTGTTTTCAATTTGAAAATTACCTTGCCGTTGAGGGCAAAAATTTCTCGAAACAAAATGCAATCCAAATAAGTTCTCCACTGAAAACAAAAAAAAAAAAAAAAAAAAAAGTTCACTTTCGGAACTACTGCAAGTGAAGTCTTATAATTTTACTAACAGGGAGACCTTGGGCTCATAATTCTCTGATGTTATAGGTCCCATCTTCTTTGCAAATTGGTCATTAGGTGCTTGCCAACTTTAATGCCATGTTGACAAAGTAGATTACATCATCCATTAAATGTGGTTAAATTCAGAAGGAATCTGTGTAAATTGCKTTTTCACATGTTCCTATTTCTCGAAAGAAAATATAATCCAAATAAGTTCTCCACTGAAAACAAAAGAAGAAAAAAATATTTCAGTTTCAGAACTAATGCAAATGAAGTCTTATAATTTTACTAACAGGGAGACCTTGGGCTCATAATTCTCGGGTGTTATAGTTCCCATCTTCTTTGCAAATTGTTCATTAGGAGCTTGCCAACTTCTGAATGCTATATTGACAAAGTAGATTACATCATCCATTAAATGTAGTTAAATTCAGAAGGAATCTGTGTAAATTGTGTTTTCACATGTTCCGAAAGGCTGCATTGTGTTGGGCTGGTGAATTAGCTACTGCTTTTTTCAATGTAATTATATTATCTTTATACATTTGATGCATCTAATGAGATGTTTTTTGACAAATAAAGATGTATAATACCTTAACATAAATCAAAGAGTTTTGGTGCACACAAATGAAAATTGTTATTTGCATACTGTTTCTTGAAGGTGTGGGGTGATGGTTGTGTTATATTGCTACCGTTGGTCGATTTGATTGTGTGGCTTGCATAAATCATATTTCTTTGATTTTATTCTAGTGGTTCTATGGCAGTTGTCTTTTAACTAGGATATCTATTTTGGCTGCTAAGCTGTCTCCTGAAGTGAAATCTTCAATTTCCCAGCACCTTCGCATCTTGAGACTCTGGACTTACACTTTGTCTTAATCTATATTGGCAGTACAGGATATGCCTTTCATTGAGAACATGGAGAAGAGGATACAGAATGCTAGCTTGGTATTGGATACGAGCTTGGGGCACTGTTTTGTGGACGCCCTTGAAAATAAGGATGCAAATGCTATATACAATTGCTTGCGTGCATATGCTGCCATTGATAACACTAGAAATGCTGAAGAGATTTTTAGATCAACTGTAGTTGCACCATTTGTAGAGAGAGCAATCCTATATAATTCATCAGGATTGGTCAGTGGGGAATCTGCAGATGAACTTGAGCAGGACTACAGCAAAATCAAGAAGCACATTGAAGACAATTGTAAATTTTTATTGGAGATATCTTCTACAGGTACAGTGACTACTATTTCATGCAATTCTGTTGTTAAAAAAAGAAAAAAAAGGAAAAAAGAAAACGAAAAAGAAAACAAAGAAAGAGTAGCTATTTTTATTGCTTATGCTCTGACCATGGATGATGAAATTGCTTCGCTCCTCTTATTGCTCAATGTTTATAGGCAAAATATTTTCCTTAATTAGGTCATCTTAACTTATTGATCCGAGTTTGATGGTGCATTGGAGCTACATTAATAGATGGATGTTTGAGAACTAGATACCATTAAAAAAAAAAAAAAAAGTATCATAGTTATGAACAGGCTAGAATTTTCCTTTTCCTGACAGGCATTTTACTCGTAGTTTTGCTTTCATTTACAGACAATCATTCAAAACTAAAGATATCCAGGATAATTGGAATTCTTACTTCCTATTGTTACAAAAAGCCAAAACAGTATCTTCTACTCACAAATAAATATATCAATTAAATAATAACCAAAATATTACAGTTCTGCATCAGGAGAGACAGTTGGAGCAGATTTTGCAATATTCATATGTGTACTTCTTATTTTGCCTTATGCGACTTTTTGTTTCTGAAAGAATGAAAAATAAATAGTGAGTAACTTTATGATCATTAAACAGTAGTCTCATTTGACATGGTGTGCAGAAAATTCGGGTTTACATGTTTTCAGTTTCCTAGCCAATTCTATACTTAAAGAGGTGCTCACAGCCATCCAAAAAGGAAAACCTGGGGTCTTTTCTCCTGGAAGGCCTACAGAGTTTCTGAAGAATTACAAGGCAAGCCTAGACTTCTTAGCTCATTTAGAAGGTACTGAAACAATTTCTTAGTTAGAGCTATTTGTCTCCTGATAATTGGTTGAGCTGTCTGCTTACATGTCTCTGTTGTCTATTTTCATCATGAAAGGTTATTATCTCTCTCGATCTGCTGTTGCTAAATTCCGGGCTGAGCCTGTCTACATTGAATTCATGAAGCAATGGAATATTGGAGTTTATTTTTCGCTGAGGTATTGAAATACAGCTCTGAGATGCTGTCTTATGTTCTTTATAGTTTGTAAAATGAGTCCTGGTTTTGGGTAAGTAGATGTGGAGGCACAGTGAAAGGAAACGTTTGAGAAAAATAAACGGATACTTATGTGATGCAATTGCCTTAGGTTTCAGGAAATAGCAGGGGCCTTGGATTCTGCCCTGATGGTGGGTCGTCTTGTTCCAGTTCAAAACCCGCCCTCAGACCTGAAGGAATCTGCGGATTTGGTATTGAAGCAAAGCATATCTCTTTTGGAGTGCTTGAGATCCTGCTGGAGCGATGATGTTCTTGTCCTTTCTTGCTCTGATAAATTTCTTCGCTTGACTCTACAACTTCTTTCAAGGTTGGTCTGTCACCAAAAGATGAATTCGCTATTTATGTGTAGGATTTCCTTTATATGAAAAATATCAAATGCTTTATATATTCGATGCAGATATTCCAACTGGTTGTCTACTGGTCTGGCTACGCATAAATCGGGTAAAGTTGGCTCCAACACTGGATCTGAATGGGCCATTTCTGCTTCCCCAGATGACTTCATTTTTGTATGTATCAATTTCTTTATTACTACTCCTTGATATTTTTGTGTGAAATGAATGTAAGATTCAAGCATTCAACTTCTTTAGTTTTGATGCATTTCTTAATGCAGTTATGAGTGAGGCTGCATCTGAACCAAAATTTTTAAAACCAAATAAAACATATCCAGATATAAATTATCTTTTTGAAGAGAAGAAAGAGTTAAAGGAAAGAGTTAGATACATTGCATGACAGACAAGTTTAACTTCTCTCTCTTTAGGCTTGGATATTTTCTGATATGGTGTAAGCATGACACCACAATCCATTATTAATTTCCCTTTCTTATGTGAAGCTTTAGAATAGTTATTTTGTTTGTTCTAGGTATACTCCCCCATTTGCTAAAATGAAAAACTTTTGTGTCTATTCACTTCGGGATTTTGATGCCTTTCTCTAATATTTTTACAAAAACCTGGGCTCATTTGGTTATATACTCTTCTGTATAATTTCTTTTGGAAAATGGTGCTTAATTTTGTCAAATCAGCAAAGGCTATTATCTTGTTTTATAAAAAATTATGTTTTTTTTTTTTTTTAACTTTTGTTTTTACAAGTCATATGGTAATTTTCTATTGATAGCTGTAGTTTATGGGTTTTCATTTCCAAATTCGATGCTTATCTATATGAAAATCCTTGTTGTTGATCTCCATAGTAATGATTTCAAATTAAGCTTCCACTGTGTGAAGGATCCTACATGTGCAACTTTTCCTTTGACGTTTACTTTATGAAAATTCTATTATCATTTTGCAACTATAATAAAACCTTGTTTTGTGAGGAAAAAGAAAAAGTTGCACTTATAGAATTTGTTTTGTTTGGAGATGTTTCTGTCAATTCAGAATATGATTATGYATTTATGTTGCAGATAATTCATGATTTAGATTGTTTGGTGGCTGAGATCAGTGGTAACTACGTGCAACATGTTATTGAGCTTCTTAAGTCATGCCCCTCAGAAATACTTGATCTTGTAAAACAAGGCATTTTACAAGGTGGGCAGTCCCTGAAAAATACTCTGCCCCTTGTGATGAATTCAATGATAGACACACTAGTTGAGAAGTCAGTTGAGGTGAGCTGTACTTACCGCAATTCTTTTATTTTAAACACACTTGCAAGCAAGCATATAGTATTATGTGTGTACATGTTTACAGGTTCTTCTCAGTTGCTAACAAGCAGATTCTAATTTATTGTATTTTCTTTTGAGCCAAAAAGTTTTTATAAGGTATATTTATTTCCTTTCTTTTTTTTTTCCTTTGTTTTTCCTTTTGAAAATTTTATTTGCTGAGTTGAGCTGAAAAAGCAAAAACCTCAAATTAACTCCAAACTGATCTTCCTCGTAGCAGATTTTGCTTAACAAAGTCTTTTAAAGTGAATTTTTTTCCAAGTTTTCTAGTAGATTCTTTCAACTCAACTTTTTTCAGCAACATATGAGAATAAGCTCTTAAGATCTATATTTTTAATCTGTCTACAAGAACTCTTTGACCCAGCATTATTTGTGCTGCTAAATTCTTGTCCTGATGATTTTTTTAAATAATTATTTAATAAATTATTGTATTGAGATGAGTTGTATGATGGTTATCTACGTTTTCTTCAAATCATGCAGGATTTGAGACAACTAAAGGGAATAACTGCAACATACAGGATGACTAACAAACCTCTTCCGGTTAGGCATTCACCATATGTATCAGGTGTATTGCGACCAGTAAAGGTACTTGTCTTTTTCATAAGTTCTACAATTATCTTCTTTCTGTTAATCTTTCCAATTAAATTGATATGTGACAACTATGATATTTGCCAATGTTTACCCCTTTTCCATTATACATTAGGAGTCCAAGGGTAAATTGCTGCATCTATATGACATTTTTAACTTGTTTTCTATGTTTGTTCTGGAAATATCACTATTCAAAATTTTACCCATTTCAAACTCTACCAATTTGGGTAACCCATTTCCAATATCCATTTTCAACTCAAATACTTCCTTTTTCTTTCCTTTCCTCTCTCTTTCTTCTCCTTTCTCTTCTCTTTCTTCCTTGTAACACAACGCCAGCCAGTACCCACTAGCCAAGCTGCGTGCGGTGGCGCTAGCAGCTTTTTCTTGCAAGTTTTGATGCAAAAAACACTAGTAGACTCTTTTCGCATTGATTTCAAATCTAAGCATACCTTTAACCAATCYGACACAAATCGGGAAGAAAACAGCCTTGTGTTCGATAGTGTTCAACATAATCTACCGAACAGCTTCAAACTTTTTCACTCAAAACTACTCCGATGCCCCTAAAGAACTTACTGTCCACGTTTCCAATCTTCCAAAACTACATAAAATTCTTTTAAGCTAAAAAATATTGTTCAAATAAATGCAATTCAAACACAACCGAATATGCACCCATGGCAGTGGCGCGAAGGAGGAGAAGAGCAGCATGCACGTTCTTGGCTGGTGACATGGATGGTGGTTTGAAATTGGTCGATGGGATGGTCCGGGGTGGCAATGAGAGGATTGTGGTAGTGACGGAGAGGAAGAGGAGAGGAGGCAGAAGAGAAGAGAAGGATGTTGATGCCAATGRTGTAGGGTGGCAGTGTGGTGTAGTGGGGTTGGCTGGAGTAGTGTTGGAGAGGAGGAGGAAGCAAGAGGAAGGAAGAGGAAGAATAAACAAAATAAACCCCAAAATTACGTGTGTGTGTGTGTGTATATATATACACAGACATATATATTACCAGTATTGTTTTTTAAAATTACATTAATTAATTATTATTTTTTTTTGGTTGTCTTTGCTTTGGTCAAATAGTTGGACAGGACGCCCACAATTTGATTTAAAAACAGAGCGAAAATATCTATATCCAATTGTATTCTCATTCTATTCTTCACAATTGAAAACAAAAACACAACAAAAATGACATCCATGAGCCCCAATATCTTTCGGGTGAACTTTGGAGCCGAATGGGGTTGTCCATTTGTCATATTAATGCATGAGTCACCACTTATGAATGATTTTCAGCATTTCCAACAAAGCCTATTTCTTGATATCGCGAGCAGATTTAACTCCGTGCTATAACCTTGTCATTTTATTTTCATTTTCCCCAAGTACTACGAACATAGGATCAGTTGGTACAAGGGCCTAGAAGCAAATTAAGGGGAGGGAGACAGAGAAGTCAAACAAAAGATCTAAACCAAATTTAAGACGGCCGATCTTTTACTGGTAAGACTTGCAAGCATATCAGGATATTATATGTTGACAAATCATTGACAATCAAGAAAGGTAAACATTTTCTCCAGAATACCATCTAATTTGCCATTACCCTCCCCCACCTAGGCCAGAAATGTGTGTGCTCACATTGGTTKGGGGGGGGGGGGKTTGCACATTGCTCCATGTGGTTGTCGAAATCTCAAATAATATCTTTTAAATGGTTGAATATATTTTCTTATATCATTTCCTGAATTAACAGCTAATATCATTAAAATCTATCAGTTTTCAAATAATTGTTGCTGCAGATTAGTCAACATTGTTAGTATTTTCTTTTTCTCAAATCTCTTACTTGATCTGCTTCATATTCTTGTTTCCAGAAAGTCTGGAACTCTTCAGATTTGTTCTGAAATTACKGTTATGTGCAGAAGTGGCTACTTGCAGTCAATTTCAGTTTGGTCCCTTAGTGCRATTAGATTTATTTAGCATATGTCTTTGAAGCAGGTTTTCGTTATTCAACAATAAAGGAGACTAGAGGGATAATTGTTTAAGTCTGAGTCTCCCGGTAGAAAATAACATGGTGGTGCAAAATTCTGTAGCATCTCTACTGTGAAGTTATCATTATGTTGGTTTATGAAGCGTTGTTGGTCTCAAAGTCTTTGCTTTCTGATTTACACTTTTTTAACAAGTACGTTCATTTTGATCTTAGCCTTCTCTTCATTATTTATTTCTCAAGCTATGTGCACGGGAAGTGAATTTTATGTCTGTGTCGGTGCACCAGCATACTTAGGGATCTATTACACGTTGACTTCATTATCAATCTTCCTGTTAACCCTTTACACTGTAAATTTTGTAAAAGYGATATATGTTTGGTTTTTCATTGTTTGTCTTTTGAGTTCACATATGAAAATCTTTTATTGCCATGAAAATCATGCATACATGGATATTTCTACTGTGTTTTACCATATGTAAGACAATACATTCATGGTGTTCTTTCTATATCTTTGGCAACCATTTGTTAATATGCTTGCTTGATGCTCAGTGTTAAATAGTTCAGTACATGTGTGAGAGACATGATTGACATCACCTTTTGCAGACTTTCTTGGATGGRGAGCGAGCTGCTATGTATTTAAGTGACGAGATCAAGAAAGAATTCTTGCAACGTGCAGCTTCTGAGATAACTGGTCGCTATAATGAGCTAGCTGTTGACCTTGTCAGCGTGGTATGGATAAAACAGAAAACAATACTTTGAACTAGTTCATGGTTTGTCTTATTATAGGATTCCATTTTGTCCTATGAAATCTTAATTTGAGATTTCAAATATGTTAAAACAGGCTAGAAAAACAGAATCTTCCCTTCAGAAAATACGTTTGGGTGCACAAAGACGAGCAGGAGCAAGCTCAGATGTCTCAGATCATAATGTCTCTGATACTGACAAGATCTGCATGCAATTGTTTCTTGATATTCAGGTAAAACTGCCAATCTTTCCTGCGAATCTTGCGTAGCATCTGTTATTTATGTGAGGTAAATGGATATGTATAACTACACTCAGAAAATGCTGGGTTGTCATTTAATTTTCTTTACCAGGAGTATGGGCGCAACCTATCTTCCCTAGGGATTGATGCAGCCAATATTCCAGCATACCACTCCTTGTGGCAATGTGTTGCTCCACCCGACAGGCAAAATGCAATAAGCTTCTAATTCATAATTTTTTCATCCTTGCTTGTATGACCAAAAAGAGAATGCTGAGTACCATGGAACATTGCTGCGTAYGAGTTCCTTGACTCTAAAAGGAGAAACCATTAAAATGCAACACAGAAAAATGAAAAGTTCTATTCTTCTCTTTCTTTTATAATTTTCATGTCTTATTGTGAATAGTAGTTTCAGTTTTAATATTGCGTCATATTGTCTCCATCTTTTGAGATGATGGCAGGGGATCAGGGACTGTCTGGAGGAGTTAAGAGGACAAGAAGATTTTAAAGGTTTAGAACCAGAGGAAACATTCTATAATCGAGTCTTCATATGTATAACTCTTTGGGTCCATAATCTTAGGTACAGTCGGGACAATTTTTGTAGCAATGCCATTTACCTGCCATTTTAGTATCAGATAATGTGCTCTTTTGGGGTTCCTTTTACTTATAATTTTTATTTTTATTTTAGAAAACCACATAAAAATGCATTCAAGTACCCCTTCTTGAAGGAAAATGCATCTTAAGCAATGCATTTTTGTATTAATCTTATTATTATCAATTTTTTGGTTTKTTGTTGGATATTCTGTGTTCTCACCTTGTGAAATTAATTTATRCTTGGTTTGAATGCATTAGTAAGGTTTGATTTTTATTTGGAGGAAGATTTGATTCAAAGCTTTTTTAACATAAGCGCGGTAACACGGGACATCACTTTGCTTTAGTAGTCTTATCAACTTCCCTAAGATATCTGGTTACTTTGCTTTGATAGTCGACTGAGACGTCTGAGCAAGGAAAATCRAAGCAAATGACTAATTATCTAAGATAGGCAATCTTCCAAAGAAAGTTTTGTCGGTCGAAAGTTCATCGATTAAATCTAGAATGAGCTTTGAGCGGCTAGTATACAGTGTTTAAACAAAATGTCTRAACATTTGGCGATCGGTAGGGTACATGTTAATCGGTTAGTCGATTAAACAAGCTGTAGAGCAGTAATCGAGTCGTGAAGCCGAATATTTCAGCCATGATTTACCAACTAATCAAGTCAATCCACATTAAATCAGATAAATCAAGTTTTAATTAATTCTTTAAAATTTTAGAATTATGCTTTTCTTTTTCATTACTTTCCGGCTTCTTAATTAGTTGTAATAGCTTTTCTTAGCTTACTAGTTAACTTTATGCCTTTTTACTTAGCTTTTTAGGTAATCTATTGCTTTATTTGCCAACTTTCGTATGTCATTTCTCACATTTAACTAAGATTTTAGTTACTCTTGCTTGCACTACTCTCGGTCTTGTTAGCACATTATTTCCTTCACTTTAAACTTAGAGCTATTTTGCTTTTGCATGTAGTTATTTTCTCTACATATAGCCTATTTTATGTCAATACCTTCAAGGTGAATTTTTAGCTTTTTCTATCTGCTTACTAGCCTCCAGCCATTCATAGTTTGATTAGCCAACCACATATACAATTCATTGAGGGCTTCTTTAACTTAACTATAAAAGAGGAGCTACAGATTTGACAAGCCGTACAACAGCTAGCTAATCAGAACACATGCCTTGTTGTGTTGAAAACTAAGCCCRTCATGGCTGGATCAACCAATAGCCAAACTAGCAGACCTATATACACCCATGTTTGGTGGCTACTAGTTTTCAGCGGCTAGCTTGCATCAGCTAAGGCATTTTTGGCCACCAACACAAATGACATGCCCAATGGGACCTGGTAAGAGTGCATGCGGTTGCGCTCATGTTGGGAAATTATAGCCGGGGACTAGAACAACCCTTGTAACATCCTTAAATTAGGAGCTACCCCAATCTAAGGATATTAACATTCACCCTTTACAAATGCGGAAGTGAAGAATAATTTAAAACTTCGATAAACATAAGAGTTCTAAACACTTAAAACTCCAATATGAAAGTGTATATCATTTGTTAAAAATCTRTACTATTGAAATACCAAAACTCATAATTTATTTTAAAAAATAACCAATTAAAAGTAAGATGTCTTTAACACTTAAGGYGTGATAAAAGAAAACTCTTAAAAGTAGGTACTATCTGAGTCCAAGTCTGCCTCTAAGGGGTATCCTCGAATCACCTATCTTTCATCACTTGAAACATAGAGTTAYGGAAGGGGATGCTCTAAAGCTCAATAAATAAACTCTATGCACGAATAAAATGAAATGCATTGAAACCTTTCRAAAATTGTGACCCCCTTCTTCTTAAACGTTTTCAAAACTGACTTTCCTTAACTGACGCRAGCTCACTTGGTGTATCGACTAGTCATTAAACTTTACAGTGGCCAAGTATTATTTGAAACCAGAGCACATTTCTACTGGTAGTACCGCTAGGAGGTTTACATCACAGTACKCTCCTTTCACCTCATAAGGAGGTCAACATTATTATTACATTTYGCCCCTAGAGAGAGCTAGGTCAGGTGTGCTGATACACTACGCCCTATTTCTCACTCCCATCTTTTATGGCTTAGGTAGAAACAAATAAAAATTCACATACAAGCAATTCAATGATAACACTCATACATGATAAGTTAACAATAGATGTAACACTCAGGATATTATTTTTCATTTTTATAAATTTTGTATGATTGTATGAATTGTGTGCCGATTAGGGTTTGATAAACTTTCTATGTGATCGTACTTAGTTGTACGTTTATTTAATTATGAAATTATCTGGTTAATATAATTAGAGTTTTTGATTAGTTAATGTAGGCTCGATTCCCATTCGTTCCTCATTTGGAAACTAAAAGCTAATTAATGCTAATTATGATCGAAAAGAAAGCCCGTAAAATTTAATTTATTGGGCTGGGTTGGTTATGGGATGAGAATGCCCAAAGAATTTTGGTTAGGGCCCATATGTTAAAAGGATTAAAAAAAAAAAGAATTAGGGTTTCAGTCTAACCCTTTCCCCCACCCCTGGAAACCCTTCTGCCTCCCGCCATCCCTCACCAAGACACTCCCCCTAGCACCACCCTTCTTTCCTCCTGCCATTGCCGCATCATTGGGACCTCTACACAGGGATTGGTCGCCGACCATCCCTGCACCCTCCTCACAACTAGGGACCGGTTCGCCGTCTACTCAACCTCGACTGGAGCCGTTGGTTTTTTTTGTCACTCCTYTGCTCATCGTCACTTGCCAGTGCTCAAGCACATGTCACAGGCCCGCTTCTCCTGTATCACCGCTTTTGCCTAGATTCAAGCTCATCTCGTCCAGATCYGCTCGAGACCTTTGCTCGYAGGTTGCCCATGTTGTTTGTTCACTACACGCTGTGCTCGACCGGAGCTAATCGGATCTGCTTTTGTCCTCATCGCAATTGGAGCTTGCTAGCTGCAACTGTAACACTCCCATATTAGGAATTGTCCTAAGCTGAGAGTATTACATTTCCTTATTCATAAAACAATCAAYTACTGCAGGAAATAGAAGAAGTCTTAATCTTTGTCAAAAAGTTTTATAAAAATTCGATAGAATTTCCTTTGTAATTTCAATAACTATGCCTTGCATACATTCAAAAGGTTCTCAACATTTTCAACACCCATTAACAACATGCATTCCAACCTAACCAACATCCAATATAATGAGTAATGTCCTCCCACAAATCTTTTACCAACCCATCACTTATTCAAATTGAAATTTGAAGAAACCAAAAGAACTTAAAGCACTATTAGCTAATCCCAAATAAGAAATATCTTTAGCTAAACCAAATAAAAAATATCCTAATGATACACAAAAACCATTCTAGTCAACCATCTGTCTTATTCAATAAAATTTACTTATAAAATGTTTCAGGGTATCATGGCTTGCCCACAGGCGACCTCCACGCACCATCTAGCTAGACATCATCTGAAATGCAGAGTGAAGGAAATGGAATGAGCTATAAAGCTCAGTAAGCAAATCTTATGCATGAATGCATGAATATGCCCTACATGTCATGAATTATAAAATCTCACTTTCTCAATGAAAATTTTCTAAACATTTCCATTTTAAAACCTTTTCATAAAATATTTCCTTTCAAAATGTATGTCTTGTAAAACCTTTCATTTCATTTCAGTCGTAAGTTCACTGAGTGTAACGCCTAGCTATTAAGCTCTYAGTGGGCCATTATTCTTTGGAATCCGATCATATATTCTATTGGTAGAACCGCAAAGTGATTAACATAACTTAACCTTTTCCTGAACATCACCTCATAAGAGGTGAACACTACATAATTTTTCACCCTACAAGAGGGTTAGATCGGGTGCGCTGGACCCCACGCCCCATTTCCTACTCACATCTTTCATGGCTAGGTTTATACTTCTTTCCAAAATCTTAACGTTGTCCTGAACATAATACAGTTATAAAATTCATTCCCTTTCAAAATTCATTTCCTAAACCACTCGCTTCTAAATGTATGAATGGCTCATGCCAGGAATGATGTAGAATACTATAACTACATGCCYATGACATGGAATGCGTACAACTGTATTTAACATACCATTTAACATAACAACGGTATAAGATATGAAACACGTGAAAATATTCCACACAATCAACACTTTTCATAAAAAAATCCATATCACCACCACATAACACACAACGAAAGAGATAGGCGAGTGTGGGGATTTACTTGCATAGAATCTCATATACGACATATTCAATTTACCTAAAGGAATTTAGATACATCAATTTATATGCGTTAGTAAAAGGGGAGAATTTACTTATATAGAATTCAAATTCAATACACATTCAATTCATCTAAGAGCAATTTAATTATAATGGCAACACATATATATTAACGAGAATGTGAGAATTTACTTACATAGAACTAATAGACAACACATTCAATTTATCTACCAGAAATTTAGAAACATTAATATATATGTGTTAATGAAATGTGAGAATTTACTTACTTGGAGTCTTTTACGTTAAAGGTTCTTATTTAAATTGTGAAAATGAAATCTCTTGACCGTTCTCAATGTCAATGCACTTAAAAACGACCTAATTGTGATTACAGAAGGAAAGTTCATTTAGTACGATTGTCCCAGCTTAGATATTCAGTGTTTATTCCAAGAATGTCATTTGCCAATTTTTAATTCATACTTAATTCCCACATTCCCACATTACCAATTATCTCATTCTTAAAGGTACAATTTAAACTCCTTAGCTCGAGTATTAAACCTAATCTATGTTCTCGCACAATTTTGCTTTAGGACATAATTACATAGGTTATAAATTCTCAACGTCGAATAGTAATCTTTTCACTTTTTAAGTCAGCAAACTCCAAGGGTCACGGAAAAGGCGTTGCGTCCAGGGCGTGTGCTCAAGCAGCGCGTACGCAATAGCCCGAGTTGCCTGGGCGTCTGGGCGTTGGGCACTGGGCTTTGGGCGCTTGCTGGGCACCTGGGCCTTGCTGTTTTGGCAAACAGCCTGCAAGGACCCAGCTTCCAGTGAACTCCAGCGACGAGTAGAACAGCAATGGCCCAATGTCTGGTCGGACTTGGCGGATCTGGCAAGCAGCAAAGATATATAGCAGAGTGTGACAGCCAGGTAGCGAGCGGTGCGCAGCAAGGCTTCCCCGAGCAGTCACGGTTCTGATGCACAGATCAGACCTTGGTGCGTCTATGGCAACTTCGATCGAGCAGAGAACAAGAAGATGGCAGATCTGGGCAGTAGGGAAGTCCATCTCAGCGATCAACGAGCAGCGACAGTCTAGGCCTGGCTGATTTGGTGGCCGGTGTGGATCAGGCTGATGAAGACTGGTGCGGATTTGGTGGGGACCTCCAGTGCGGTGAGTGGCCTGCATATTGCAAGCAGCGACGAGTAGCGCGCCTTCAATTTGCAAGTGCCAGCAGTGGAGGAGGGAGTAGAAGAGAGAGAGAGAGAGAGAAGAGAGAAGAGGAGAGGAGCGGAGAGCAACATCGAGGTGATGGTGAGGGAGGAAGCGGCAACAGCAAGCGCGGCTGTGGTTTAGGTTTTAGGAGAAGAGTCAACAGTAGATTTACACTAAATAGGCTTTTCTTTTGTTTTTTTTACTTAGGCCCGTAACCAAATCTTTCGGGCCTTCCTATTCATAGATTATCCCAATACTTTCAAAACAAATTTCTATGGGCCTTCTTCGATAACTCCTAGTTTTTCGAATGAGACGAATAAGTCCAACAAGTTCGAGCCTCTAACTTACAAGGAACTTAAAATCCGATAAAATACGAAAATTTTCGTACTTACTGAAATAATAATCACATAAAAAATTATCCAACCTTAGTTGGCACACAAATTCACACGATTAAACAAAAATCCATAAAAAGAAATCTCGAATATTACAGCAACCCTCTCTGCCCGCTGGTTTGCTGCTTGCTACACTCGACCCACAGGGATCCGTAGCCCCTGTGCACYGAAGCTTGCACGCTGCTCGCCACTATTCTGCTTCTATTGCACGTTGTTGTTGCTCACTGGTCAGGCTGCTCGACGACCGACTGGACTAGTCATTGGCTCGCTGGCTTCGGCCG
The DNA here is from genome assembly GCA_001752375.1 of Rhazya stricta. Classification (NCBI taxonomy): domain Eukaryota; kingdom Viridiplantae; phylum Streptophyta; class Magnoliopsida; order Gentianales; family Apocynaceae; genus Rhazya; species Rhazya stricta. The sequence goes on from MEJB01000031.1 coordinate 153,180, forward strand.
TCTAGATCTTGCTTTTGCTTGTTGCCGTGACCGGTGTTGTGGAGTTCGTGCTGACGGGGAGCGAATAGCCGGAACTCACCAAGCACTGTGCGCTCTTTACCAGTTGTGCCCATCATCTATTGGTCGCGCACGTCGTCTGTTCGTGACCAGTGCTATTGCGCGCTCGCTACCTGAGCGCATGCCCAGGGCGCAACACAACTTCATACACAACACTTAGGATTTGCAGGATTAAAGGTGAAACCATTTTTTCTTTGATTTCATTAATTAAACGATTTACATAATTGTATTCGATATTGATGATTTTATGAAAATGCAGATTTTGTTTATACCTGATTTAAGGTTGTATATAAATCAGTGTGAGGAATGTATTTTAGGAATATAAAGTGATTATGATTGACACTATGAAATAACTTATACATTCGRTATGTTATTGTTGTTAACTTCGAAATATAAATATGGATTAATAGGCATAAGTGGCGATYATAGGATAAGTGTAAAATGTTTTAAAGTTGGACAATCATATTAAATGAATTTCCTTTTTTTGTAATAATAATTAGGCTACTTTTGGGCATATTGACATTGGGGCGCGCCAAGGGACTCCGTTTTCCATTGAAGTAGAATCCTAAAGTTAARGACTTCATGTAAGTAAAATCCATACTTTTCGTACGAGCTTCTATTTTGAATGTAATGTGATATTGTTAAATGTTTTAGTATGTTTACTCTGTGATCATGTTGAAGTAAAATTTGTAAGAATGCTATCTGTTACACGTTAGAACATTGTTTCATTTTCATGTTCATTATCATGATGTATTTTTCTCGAGAAAGCTGCACGTTCATGGTTTCGATAAGAGTAATGAGTTAAAGGATAATGTTTGGAAATGAAAATTTATAAAATGGTAATGAATTTTGAAAGTTAGGAAAWKGAAAAGAGGGTGTAAGCCGAAGCCTTGAAAGCTGTGAGTGGGAAATGGGATGTGAGGGACACCCGCCCTAACCCTATTTGTAGGGTGTAAAGGGAAGTAAAATGTACCTCTAATGAGGTGAAAGTAAAAGAAAAAGTTAATGAATTGTTAACCGCGTAGCATTTCTACTAGTAGAATTTATCTGGTTTCAAAGAATACTGGCTCACTTCAAGCTTAATGGCTAGGCTATACACCAACTGAGCTCACGTTAGAAAGGAAAAAATTAAGAGAATTCAGATGAAATGAATTTTGAAATTTATAACGGATAAGGCATGTTATAGCATTCATGCATTTGGAATTTATTTACTGAGCTTTGTAGCTCACCCTTTTTCCCACTCATTTTGCATTTCAAGTGATGTGTAGCYAGATAGTGCRTGGAGGTCGCTTGCGTGCATACTTGATAAACCCGAGTGTATTGACTTGAAATAAATTCTTGTTGAATAATAGGAGTCATTTCATAGGAAAATCTTTAAACATGTACTCATTCATTTATTTATTTGTTCACCATTAGTTTATTCTTTTAAATTATCTCCAAATTGTAATTTAAAGGAGTATTTTCTTGGTTGATGAGTTTTGGAGGTTGTTGGGATTTCGAGTTATTTATACATGACTATGGAAATGTTGTTGTGGAATTTTTTGATATGTTTATAGGGGGTAAATGTTGACATTATAGAGGAAATTCTGCCATAATTTTTATAAACCTTTTATACTGAAATTTGGTTTTCAGCAGTAGTTAATATAGGTATGAATAAAGTCAGTAACATTCCCGGGTTAGGATAGTTCCTAATCTGGGGGGGGTTACAGTAGACATATACCATAATTGATGAGAATGAGAAGTTTATTTACCTAAAATTCTTTAAGGGTTTAAGCTTGGTTAATGGTTAGTAGCTGAGTTTCTTAGCTGCCCTCGACGTGAAAGTGTCAACTTCTTCATGCAAAATAAGGAAAATAAAAAGGTCTTCTAGATCATAAAACTCTAAGACACTTTTTTAAGAACCTTTTATGAAACATTCTAACCCAGTAAGTCCCTAAAATGCTAATATTTTCTCAGAATTGGGTGGCCACAGACACTAGGCATGAATGGTAGGGTACATCTGTGCATGCGTCTGTGCCTATCCAAAGAGTTCAGAAAATGTCACGGATAGAGTCATGGATGGTAGCACAGACGGTATGTTCCATCTATGTATCTATCCGTACACGTCTAGAGAGCACCCTATTTGCCACGGATAGAGCCACAGACGAACCTTCTGTCTTTGCAGGCTCAAAATCCCAAAAACAAAGGCATAGATAGTACAAACAACAATAAGTCATAGGATCTAAGCYTCCCTTTTATTACCATATATTCCTTCCGTTCCATACATTCGTTATACATATAAATAAATCATACTTGGAAGAACATCTTCCCTCTAACCATAAGTAACGAAATCCCCATAGAAAATAACGTTTCAACCTAGAAGCTATCAATTTATACACAGGAACGCAACTTAACTAACATTAAATGAGTGTAAGGCTTACCTTTAGTCACAGAGGGCATGTTTATAATAATTTCCAAGGTTCGAAAAAGCGAATTCCCTTCGTAGCTTCTCTTCCCTTCTTTCTCAACTTCGAAAAGTGAGGCATAGGGTTAGTGTGAGTTATTTTAATGTAAGACTAATTTTAGGCGTAATGGAGGGTGTATCCATGGGTCTTGGGTCAAGCTAAGCCCAACATTGACTGTTTCCCCAACTTAATCTATCTAGGCCCCACTAATACTAACAACCCATTCTGATAATTATGTATATATTAGTGGGTTTTACCAGCCCAACTAAAATTTTCAAGGGACGAGTTAAACACTGAAATTTCCACGATAATTCAAATTTTGWTAATTTAATGAAAATTTACACAAAATTGGTCAGTCAACAATCACATTAAAAATAAAAGAACTTAAATCACGTATAATTCATAAAAACTTGAAAAATTATCCTTGGTATTACAATACCCTTTCCCTCAAGAGGATTTCGTCCTCGAAATTAGAAGTCACCGAAGAGGTGTGGATACTTAGGGTGCATCTTGTCCTTTCGCTCCCACATGGCCTCTTCGGCTGCATGGTTCCTCCAAAGGACCTTTTCTAGTACAATCTTCTTCCTCCTAAACTTCTTTTCTACTCTTTCTAGGATTCTTACTAGCAATTCTTCATAGGTTATGTCCTTACGAAGATCCAATTATTCGTAGCCAAGTATATGAGAAGGGTTTGAGAAATACTTCCTTAGAATAAAGATGTGGAATACATTATGTACTCCCACGAGTCAGAGTAGTAATGCAGCCCGATATGCTAGGTCACCCGCTTTTTCCAAAATCTCGAAGGGCCCAACAAATTGAGGACTTAATTCCCCTTTCTTCCCRAACCTCATAACTCCATTCRTCGGAGCCACCTTAAAAAAGACATTGTCTCCTACCAAATGCCAACAGTTTCCTCCTTTGGTCTGTGAACTTTTTTGTATGCTATCGGCTATTTTTATTCATTGGCGAATCTTTTCAACAATCTCAGCCGTATGTTAGACTATCTCTGGGCCCAACAACTTCCTTTCTCCAACTCATCCCAATGAACTAGTGATCTACACTTTCTCCAATATGGTGCCTCATAAGAGGCCATGCCAATGGTTGCTTGATAACTATTTTTGTAAGATAATTCAACCAAGGGAAGAAATTCATCCCATATACCTTGAAAATCGATAATAAAAGCCCTTAATATATCTTCAAGAATCTGAATTTTCCTCTCTGACTGTCAATCGGTTTAGAGATGAAAAGTTGTGCTGAATTTTAGCCAGGTGACCATGGCCTTATGTAAACTCTTCGAAAATGTGAAAGTAAACTTTGAATCACAATCAGACATAATGGATAGGGGAACTCTATGAAGTCMGACAATCTTCGCCATATACAACTCGACATACTTCTCTATATTGTAAATAGTCTTCACTGGTAGAAAATGTGCTGATTTAGTGAGATGATCAACAGTCTTCACTGGGATGACTATTGACTATCTTCYGAACAGATGCCTGTGATTCAGGAGTTCCTCATACTGATGACCAAGTAAGTACAGTACTTTACTTGTTCAACTGGTTTCTTGAGACAATCAGCATAATACTCGTCTTTGTAATCAATTCCACAATTACAAGCTCACAATYAACTCAAGGCACAAATGTCAAATCAATAAAKTTTTTGGAATTCGAAATGACTTTCAAATTAATACTTTAAGTGAACAATGCATACTCAAAAGGTAATAGCTCAAAACCATATTAAAATCATCATTTGAAAAACGTAATAGAAAGTAATCTCGTGCAATTCATTCATAAAGAGGTTTGAAGAACTCACATTAAAACAATTGAGAAGACTTGAAAATCATTTTTCTGGAGTAATAAAATCTTAAGTATTTGAAAGTTTAAAAGACGGAAGGACACACTTGAAGATGCTATCCTCCTATAAAAGTCAACTAGGAATCTGGATTAAGATCACCTAAACACGTATGATGCACGATTTCCTAGCAAGTGTACAGTGTTTGGAGTTGTGTAGTTTAGTGAAACAAGTGGCGATCCCATAGAGACTTTAATTGAGTACAAAAATCACTAACATCCCCTAATTTAGACCTCAATTATGAGAATTGTGTATTAAGACTAGAATATAAGGAAAAACGCTAGAACTATAGTTAAAAGCTTAAGAGTAAACTAATCCAAATAAATGATTAAAATGGAAAGAATGTTGGTTAGGGTATTAATCCAATTGTCCTAGTAATTAATCATGTTGTTCAAACCTTTATTACTATGATTCTTTGTCCTGTTGCCTTGTTAATGATAGATTTCCCTATAATAGGTCATAATCGTAGATAATATTCATATTTTGGCCCCCATTGTTTCTCAATTTTAACTACTTCCTTATGATTTTATGCTCTTAACCATGGTTTGTGACCTCAGTTTCGATATCATTTTTCATAATATATTCAAGAATGGAAAAGTAACTATTTGAACCTAAAAAGCTCGTCTTAAAGAAAKTTTTGCAAGATAATGAAAATGCTACAACATTCATATTTTTGACGATCGGGTCTGAAGAGCATCTTCCAATAAAGCAATACAAATCTCTTGCATCTAATGAAGAATCTAGGTGAGAATGACATAAAGGGACTTGTCTGAGTTGACTTTCGAACATTACCYGAAATAGTTGGCAAGGGAAAAGTATCGAGGACCACATTACCCAAAATGTACGCTATAAGAAGAATGTCTGGTGAGTCAACACTAAATTGTCAGAGAGGAATGTTATAGCAATATCGAACTCAGCAACGTTTCAAGCTCTATATAAGGAACAAGAGTTCAAGCAGAAGAGGCAGTGATAGTTAGAAATTAGATTCTTAGACTAGAGTTTAGGGTTCTCTTCGACAGAAGGAATCATCTTAGCTAGCTTTACTTCAATTGTAGTTTAGAATTGAGAAAAGAGACGAAAGTCACGTATCTATTAGTATAATCTTTCTTCATCTTTAATCAAAAGTTTTCGTATATTTCAATGCAATTAGTTCCAAGGTTATTTCCTGAGTTTTGAATTCCTCATTCTTCTAGAACTCTGTGTTTTTATCAACTAATTCAAGGGTAGAGAGCTTGACAAAGCTAGTTGCCCAAGATTAGGGTTGTCTATGTTTTTATTAAGTGTAATCCTTTGAGATATCAAGGGAATCTATTTGAGGTTCAAGATGCCAAAAGCTTAGCCTAACCACTTTTGAAACTCAATATTAACAAGGAAAGTAACTAAGTATCATAGCCATAGACATATGGTTTGTGTACAAAGTAAAATCTGCTAYAGCGTTGCTAAGGGTTAAAGGAATAACAATCTCTAAGCCTTCAGTGACTTGCTATAGCATTTTAGTACCTGGAAGAGATAAGGTTACTTGCCTCACAAATGATTGATCCGATAGCATTATGGAATTGTTGGAAGATTAACATAAAAATGTGGTGTAGTCTTCCTACATCTTTTATGTTGTACTAATAATGGCTTCATGTAAGACACTAGATGAGACTACTCATTAGTGCTATAGCATGCAGAACAACTCTTAACTTAACTGCTGCCGTTGACTTTTTACAGCTTTCTGTCTTAATTTCATTTGCATTTACTTCAATCATTTTATATTTATTTACTCACTTTCAATCAATGACTTTTTAGCCATCGCCATTAATCTCCTCTCTGTTGCTGCAACATTTTTATTATTTTTATATAAAGTTTACAAGATCCTTTCATTTAACTATCCTCGTGGGATTGACATTCTATTCACTATTTCAAGGCATGCACAATCCTTCAAAGAAAGGAGGTTGAGAGAATTCAAAACAGTAGCATTGACCAAGGAATGCACATCGATTTTTCAGAAAAAATTACTTCCAAACTAAAGGATCCTCGAAGCTTCACTATACCATGTTCAATTGGGAGTTTTTACGATAATAGAGTATTGTGTGATCTTRGGGTRCKTATTAACCTCATGCCTTGTCTATTTTGAAATAGCTTGGGATTGGAGAGGYAAGACCAACCACGGTTACTTTACAATTGGTAGATCGTACCTATGCATACCCTCATGGAAGCATTGATGATGTCTTGGTCTAAGTTGTAAAGTTCATTTTCCAATGGATTTCATAATTTGAATTTTGAAGCCAATGAAGACGTGCACATTATTTTGGGGAGACCATTCCTTGCTATTGGGAGGATTATTATTGATGCCCAATAAAAGAAACTGACAATGAGGGTGGATGATTAGCAAGTCACCTTCAACATCTTCAATGCACTAAATTTCCTGAACGAGTAAGAAGAGTGTTCCAACTGAAGAAAATGAATCAACAAGTGCCGAACACATTGGAGAATGCTATAGCATTGCATACTTACATGATGAAGAATTTGATTATTTTGAAAGTGAATGTTTAGATAATGATGCAGCATTGGCATGGGTAAACTCCTAGGAAACCTTTGAAGGAGTCGGCCGAGGATTTGAATCATTAGACTTATCCCACCGTGATGCCCAACCACTSAAACCATCACTTGAAGATCTGGCAGCAGCAGTAGAATAGGCATTGGTATCTCATTTGAAGTATACCTATTTGGGAGAAGAAAATAAGCCGCTAGTCATCATTGCCTCAGAATTAGACYAGGAAAAGGAAGATAAGTTTCTGCCTATTCTAAGGAATCATAAGAAGGATTTCAGATGGACAATGACGGATATAAATGAAATAAGCCCAACTGTATGTATGTGAAAATCATTTTGGAGAAATGCCGTAGCAACTCTGTGGAACCTCAAAGGAGATAGACTTAAACCAATTATGAAAGAAGTTGTGAAGAAGGAAATCATCAAATGGTACGCGGGAATAATTTACCCAATTTTAGATTGCCAATGGGTGTGCTCAATCCTTTRTGTTCCAAAGAAGGGAGGTGTAATAGTGGTAAGGAATGAAAAAAATGAATTGATTCCAACAAGAACCGTGACTGGTTGGAGAGATGCGTGGACTATCAGAAGCTCAACAAAGCTACAAGAAAGGATCATTTTCGTGTACCTTTTATTGACCACATGCTAGATAGATTTTCAGGGAAAGATCATTACTGCTTCCTTGACGAGTACTCTGAGTACAACCAAATTGCTATAGCAATGGAAAACCAGGAGAAAAACCAYATTTACTTGTCCTTATGGAACATTTGCATTTCGAAGAACATCTTTTGTACTCTATAATGCTCCAGCAACATTTCAAAGGTGCATGATGGAAATCTTCACAGATATGGTAGAAAAGACTTTGGAAGTCTTCATAGAYGATTTCTCTGTTTTTGGTRAAATATTTGATGAATGTTTAGATAATCTGGGGMGAGTGCCGACAAGATTTAAGGAAACCAACTTGGTATTAAACTGGGATAAATGCTGGTTCAAGAGGGCATTATATTGGGAAATTGGATTTCGAAGGAAGGAATGGAAGTTAACAAGGCAAAAATTGTAGTCATTCAAAAGTTACCCCCACCATCCAATGTGAAAGGAGTCAAGCATTTTCTTGGACATGCCGATTTTTACAGAAGATTTATCAAAGGCTTTTGAAAGATTTSAAAGCCTTATGTTCCTTGCTAYAACATAACATTCCATTCAATTTTTCATGATTGTTGTAGCAAAGGCATAACAGCACCAAATTGAACATTACCATTTGACGTGATGTGCGATGCCGATGATTATGTAATAGGAGCAGTACTTGGGCAAAGAAAAAGAAAGAAGCTACTTTATCCTATTTCGCAAGCAAGCAAAACCCTCAATGAAGCACAACAAAACTACAGAACCACTGAGAAGGAATTGCTTGTTGTAGTATTTGCCTTTGAAAAGTTTTGAGCTTATCTGGGTACGAATAAAGGTGACTGTATTCACTAACCACTCAACAATAAAATACCTGATTTCAAAGAAGGATGCAAAATCAAGGTTGATAAGGTGGATACTATTGCTACAAGAGTTAGATATGGAGATCAAGGACTAGAAAGGAACTGAGAAATATGTAGTTGATCACTTATCCATAATACAAAATGAAGAMAGGATCCCAAAGTGTAGATTGCTGAATAATTCCTTGAGACAAATTATGGCTATTTCAAATGCTACAGTACCATGGTACGTCGACATAGTCAAGTATCTAGGTAGTCGGATAAAACCTCATGGACTAAGCAAGCAGTAGATAAAGAAATTCATGCATGATGTGAGGCATTACTATTGGGATGAACCATTTCTATACAAGTTTTGTTCTGCTCAAATTTTGARGAGATGCRTTGATGATGAGGAAGTCCAGAGTATGCTTCAACATTGTCATGCAACACCATATAGAGGACACTTTAGAGAAACTTGAATTGCTAGGTACTTCAAAATGGTTATTATTGGCCTTCAATGTTTAAAGATGCTTATGAGTTTGTTAACTCTGGTGATAGATGCTAGCGAGTGAGGAATATTTTCCAAAGACATGAAATGCCCTTGAATAATATTTTGGACGTCGAGGTTTTTGATGTTTGGGGAATAGACTTTATGGGTCCATTTCCCAGCTCCTTTGAAAATACCTATGTCCTGGTTGCTGTGGATTATGTATCCAAGCGGATCAAAGCTRTAGCATTACCCACTAATGATGCTAAGGTAGTGGTCAAGTTCCTTCAGAAAAACATTTTTACAATATTTGGTRCACCACGAGCTTTGATCAGCGATGAAAGAATACATTTCTGCAATAAGATGATGGATAAAATTCTTGCAAGATATGGGGTRAGGGATAGAATTGATACAACATATCATCCCCAGACAAGAGGACAAGCAGAAGTCTCAAATGAGGAGATCAAAAGAACATTGGAGAAAATTGCAAGTCCAAATAGGAAGGATTGGTCCTTAAGATTGGATGAAGCATTATGGGCAWACATAACACTTCAAGACATCAAATGTCCCCTTTCAGATTGATTTATGGAGAGGCTTGTCATTTTCCATTTCAACTGGAACACATAGCACAATGGCAATCAAGGCATTGAATCTCAATTTAAAATAAGCTGGTCAACTCAGAATGATGCAATTTAAGGAGATGGTTGAATTCAAAAATGCTGCTTATAAAATTGCAAGAATGTACAAGAAAAAGACCAAAAGATGGCACAATCAGAATATTTTGAAAAGGGAATTCCAGGAAAGTTAGCAGGTATTCAACTCAATGTTAAAGTTATTCCTTGGAAAATTGAAATCTCGATATTCAAGACCTTTTGAGGTCATCAAGGTGCATTCTTCAGAGCAGTGGAATTCAAGGATGATAGGAATGGAGGTGCATTTTCAATTCAACAGGTAGATTCTAAAACATTATCAAATTGGAGAGAAAAAGGGAGAAACAATTTCTTTAGCACTTAGCAATGTACCATGATGGTACAACATAGTCGAGTTGAGGTGTACACTAGATTAGGGACGAYATTACCCAAAATGTACACTACAAGAAGAATGTCTGTTGAGTCAGCATTAAATTGTCAGAGAGAAATGCTATAGCAATTGCCAACTTAGCAACATTTCAAGCCCTATATAAGGGACAAGACTTCAACCAGAAGAGGGGGTGATATTTAGAAATCAGATTCTTATACTAGAGTTTAGGGTTCTCTTCGACTGAAGGAACCATCTTAGCTAGCTTCATTTTAGTTGTAGTTTAGAATTGAGAAAAGGGAAAAAAGCACCTATTTGTTAGTGTAATCTTTCTTTATCTTTAATCAAAAGTTTTCTTATATTTCAATGAAATTAGTTCCAAGCTTTGGCTGAACAATATGGGTTTTTTTGTTAGTTCTGAATTCTTCATTCTTCCAGAATTGTGTTTTTATCAGTTAATTCAAGGGTAGAGGTGTAATCTTTCTTCATCCTTAATCAAAAGTTTTCTTATATTTCAATGGAATTAGTTCCAAGCTTTGGTTGAACAATAAGGGTTTTTTTGTTAGTTCTGAATTCTTCATTCTTCTAGAATTATGTTTTTATCAGTTAATTCAAGGGTAGAGATCTTGCCAAAGCTAACTGCCCAAGATTAGTGTTGTCTATGTTTTTATCAAGTGTAATCCTTTGAGATGTCAAGGGAACCTATTTGAGGTTTAGGATGTCGAAAGCTAACCTGACCACTTTTGAAACTCAATGTTAACAAGAAAAGTAACTAAGTRTCATAGACATAGACATATGTTTTATCTACAAAGTGAAATCTACTGCAGAGTTGGTAAGGGTTAAAGGAATAACAATCTCTAAGYCTTCAGTAATTTATTGCTATAGCATTCTAGAACGTGGCAGAGATAAGGACACTTGCCTCACAAATGATTGATCCTACAGCATTATGGAATTGTTGGAAGATTAACATAAAAATGTTGTCTAGTATCCCTACATCCCTACATTTGTTGTAATATCCAAGATTCATTTTCCTGTTTTTATGAATTTTATATAATCATATAATTTTTATTCTAATCCACTAATTAGATTATACTCATGATTATTAGTGGTTTGGTTATTTCGCAGCATAAGGACTTGGAGGCCGTAACGTTCAATGTGCCAATTAGAAATAAATAKTTTATTTCTCTGATTTATTGTTTATTCGTGCCTTATGTGTGAGTACGTTATTTAAATGTGAAATTTTATTAKTTAAATTTAACTAGAGTTTTTGTTAATTATTTTAGGCTTGTACCCATTAGAGTCCRTTCTCTTCTTATTCAAACCCAAAACCAGATTTAATGTTCGATTTGAGCCTAGAAGAAAACTAATAGACCTAGATTTAATTGGATTTAGTTGGTTAAGGAAAAGTTTCAAAAAAAAAAAAAAGTTTGAAGGTGTTAAAGCTGGGAGTGTTTTTTGAAGAAAGAAATTGAAGTTTTTGAGAAAGATGATGAATTTGATAAATTTTTATGTTGCTTTAATGTTTGTTTAAGTTTGAATTTTAGTGTTGCTTTAATGTGTGTTTAGTTTGTTTTTATTTCARATTAGTACGTTTGTTTAATTTTTTGGAATGCAGTTTGTGTTTTACTATCACATTTTAAGATCTTAAATGTGATATATCCAGAATTTGTTCATGTGGATTAATGTGTTAATTAGATTTATGGGGATTAAAAGATTAGATGAAGGCTAAAATTTGAGATATTACCTTGTGATGATAATTACTTTGCCTAAATATGTTTCTGCGTTGTGACAAAAATTGAAGCATAGATTTTATGTAAACAAAGTAAGTCAATTTTAGTAAACTTGGTGCATAAGAGTGTTCTTCAAAATTATCAACACAAATGATCCAAGAAAAGTAATTTCTAGGAATTGCTAGTAATCACAACTAAAGTGTGGCTTAAGATTTAAGGTGTGACATTAAAAGTCTCACAAGTAAGAGGATTAGGAAACTTAACTTAATTAGTAAAGAGGCAACATTTTGTTTTGAGAAAAAAAAAAGATAAGTTTAGGGAATACTTGTGGAAAGAAAAATTGAAAAAAAATATAGTGTGAGAAACCTACTCCACTGCCCTTAGGTAAGTGAGTAATCAAGGGTCTTCATCACCAATGTTGATGCTCGTGTCAAAAGGTGAAAAAGATGTAAGACTATGTTATATCATTAAAAAGAAGTTTGTGGGCAGCAATCTTGAATTGTGAATCTAGTTGAGTAACCAGGAACCTTCATCACCAATGCCGGTTGTCGTGTCAAAAGGCTAGAATGACATGAAGGATGGTAGAAAAATAAATTATGGAAGCAGTAAATGTTGTAGCAAAATAGTGACCCCTAACACAAAAAGAAAGAAGTGACCTTGTTTAAAAGTCTCTTTAATGCCTAAGTTTCAAGTCCTAGTTTCTGAAAAATTGAGACTTGAGAGGTTGCTCTGTAATTCATTTATTAAGCTCTATGACCAAAGGTTGAGAAAACTTGCCTCACCTAATCTTTACTTGTTATTGCTCTATGCCCTTATATTTACACTTCAAAAATGCTCGAGACACTTTGTTAGCTAATGGTATCTRAAATGATACAGCAAAAGAGCAAAGTAGCAGGTGAATCATGGCAACTGAAACTAGTTAGGGCAGTTCTAAAGGTTATCAAGGGATAAAATTGCTACCCCATGTATTCTTATTGCATTGYTCGGGGACAAGCAATAGTTTGAGTTTGCAGGGATGATGAGTGTCAAAATTATATACATGTTATGTCACTTTACCCTATTAATACATTGAMTCATGATCATTTATGTGTTATTTGCGCATAAATTTACATATTTATTGTTAGCATACAAATAATTTGATTTTTATGTAATTATTGCATTTATTGTCTAAATGCTATTAAAGTTATGTAGGAAATCGCATTAAGGATAAAAAGGTAAAAAATCAAGATGGACAYTTGAGAGCGTAATGCAGCATAAGGATGTTACATCATCGGCTGATCGAATAAGGCAGTTGCACGAAGCAMGTGGCCAAGTTGCAGCCGAAGTTCAACTAAAAATAGGCAAGGATAAGAAGCAAAAAGCAACGGAAAAATGAGTTAAATAACCTCTTGAAACTTAAAATGAACAAAAGTGTCAAAAGAATTAATTGAATATTGGCAAATTGGCAAGTAGCGAAACATAGATTTATCCCATTAGACCTCATGTTCCAATATGTTGGGTAGCCATTTGAAGACATCTGATTGGGCCAAAGATTACCAATTGAAGGCCACGTGTAAAGCTCTCATTAGACCAAAACAAACACTATATCTGATTGGCCAACAACTTGTAATTCTTACAACCTATAAATAGAAGAACAAGAAGATGAAGAAAGCCAACGGYTGGAGTTCCTCCATTTCTTAAGCTTCGAAAGTTTTCCACCATTTTTGCACTTCCAAATCTTTCTGTGGAACCTGGAAGCTAAGAAGGGAATTCCTCTTCTATAATAGAGAAGATATAGAAGCTCTTCATCAGGTAGTGACAAAGCTGAATGATTGGAGAATGAGCCAAGAAGATAATCAAAGCTGGACTAAGAGTGAGTGGATGCTACGGAGTTGACGACTGTAGAAATGAGCTTTCATTCGCTGGAGTTTTATAAAATATTACTGATTTTATATTTTGTTTTATTGAGCTAAACCTAAGATTTGATTTTTTATACAACATAATGATTTATGCAATCTTGGGAGTCTTGTGTTTCATTCATTTAAACATGAGTTAATCTATTTTTAGTTAGGAATTAAGGTGAACTTAAGTGTTGATGATATGCTAATTAAAATTTTGCACGCTTAAGCTAATTTACAGTTTATCCAAGGGATTTAGATCCCGATGGTAAACCACCCTCTGAGCTAGAGTTGATGACATAGGGCATGATATTAACTCTAGTGGAAAGCCTTAGATAAGGTGAGTGGTTTGCATGGATGTTGTAGCATATTTCCATGATATCTATTGCATTGTGAGAATATTTGTTTGTTATTAGGGTTCTTGGTGAGAAAATGATGAGTACAATACCCCCTTGAATCTAGAGCTTTGGTTCTATATATATATATATATATAAAGCTAACGTAACTGTAACTAAAATTCCTTCGTGGACATTTTTATTACTTAACCAACTAAGCCCAACTAAATTAAAAATCTATAGCTTTTTTTCTGGCCCAACACTGAACTTTAAATCTGATTTTACATTTGAATAAAAAGAGAATAGGCTCTAACGGGTTAAGTCTAAATTAATTAACTAAGACTTCTAATTAAAGTAAACTAATAAAATTTCATGATTAAATAAACATACTCACACATTAACGCATAACAAATAATAAATCAAGGAAATAATTATTTATTTCTAATCGGCACATCGAACGTTACAATCTCCAAGTCCTTCCCCTGTAAATTTAATCAATTTGCTAACGATCATGAATATAATCTAATTAATAGATTAGAACATAAATTGTATGTATATATATATAGTTCAAAAAGAAGAACAGAAACTAAATCTCGAATATAACATCCGAACACCAGGAAAAAGACTATCAGAGGAAGAACCATCTGTGTCTGGTATTTAGGAGCTCTGATAACTTTGCAGGAAGCTATCCTCAGGGGAACAATGCAATCATGYTGAAAGCAGGATCAGAGGATTCAGAAGCCTAGACTATTCCTAGCACGAGGTCCGAAAAATCCCAAGAAGGCTCAGGTATTCGCATTGACAAAACAAGATGAGCAAGGAGGGGCCAATGTAGTGGAAGGTATGTTAATTGTCCTTTCTTGTGAAGCTCGAGAATTAATGACCCTACAGCTACCCATTCATTTGTTGCCCCCTATTATACTACTTGCTTATGCCTTGTACTAAATTACCATATAAATTGTTTGTTAGTACACCCCTGGGAGAGAGTGTAATTTTAGATGTGGTATATAAAGATTGTGTGATTTTTATTAGTGGTAATGAGTTACTTGGAGATTTGATAGTATTGTCATTTAAGGATTATGATTTGACTTTGGTATGGATTGGTCGGCTCGACATCATGCGCAACTAGACTGTAGACAGAACTCGGTTAAATTCATTAGGCCAGTAGAGTTATTGTAGAGTTTCAAGGAGATAAAGGTCAGGTGCTTGACTCATTTATTTTCACATAAAGGCTCGAAAATTRTTAAGAAAAGGATGTCAAGGATATTTRGCATAWCTGATTAATGAGTCTAAGAAATTAGACAAATTGGAAAAGGTACCAGTGGTGAGAGAGTACTCAGATGTATTTCCTAAGGAATTGACTTTTTTATCCCCTCAAACAAGAGGTCAAGTTTGCGATTGAATTAGTTTCGGAGATGGAACCTACATCTAGACCCCTTACCATATGCCCTCAATAGAGCTAAAAGAGTTGAAGGAACAATTGCAAATCCTTTCGGAGCAAAGATTTATTACACTAAGCTCATCCCTRGGGAGCTCCAGTGCTATTTGTTAAGAAGAAGGATGTGACATTGTCCTTGTGTATTGATTATCAGGGCTTGAATAGTGTAATCGTCAAGAATAAGTACCATCTACCTTTTATTGATAAGCTATTTGATCAGTTACAAGGAGTGGGATTCTTCAAGAAATTGGATTTAAGGCAGGGGTATTATCAAGTTAGGATTTGAGAAAAAGATATCGCCAAAACTACCTTTAATACCAGCCATGGACACTATGAATTTGTAGTGATGCTATTCGCATCAAGACTACATTTATGGACTTAATGCATGGAATTTTTCATCCAATATTGGATCAGTGTGTGGCAATATTCATTGATGATATCTTGATCTACTCTAGAATTCCTGGAAACCATGAAGAACATTTAAGATAGGTATTTCAGCTCCTTTGGGAGCACCAGTTACATGCTAAGTTTAGCAAATGCAAATTTTGGTTGGAGAAAGTATCCTTTTGGGTATGTGATTTAGATCTCTCAAAGTAGAAGTAGTGACCAATTGAAAAGGACTACACAACCTAACCAAAATCAGGAGTTCTCTAGGTTTAGCAGGGTATTCCATTTTTATCAAAGATTTTTCAAAAATTGCAACCCCTCTGACTAAACTCACCCAAAAGAATGTACTATTTGCATGGAGTGAAAGGTAAAAATATATTTATTTGGAGCTTAAGAATAGAATGACCACTRCACCCATTATGGTTATACCTTAATCAAGAAAAGTTTATGCTTTGTATACCTATGCGTCGACTGAAGGATCAGGTGTTGTACTAATGCAAAATGGATGGGTAGCAGCATATGCATAACGAAAACTTAAGCCTCACAAGACAAAATACATTACTCATTTTTGGAATTAGTTGCCATCATTTTTGCCTTGAAGAGACAGAGACATTACCTATATGGAGCCAAATATGAAATTTATACGGAACATGAACCAAATATGAAATTTATATGGAACATAAGAGTTTGAAATATATATTCACTCAAAAGAATCTTAATTTGAGGCAAAGGAGGTGGATGGAGTTCCATAAAGAATATCGATGTTCCATAAACTACCACCCGGTTAACACAAACATGGTGGCTAATGCGTTAAGCAAGAAAGTAAAAATGGCATGGTTACGAGTTCAAGAGGTAGAGACCTTAAGGAAAGATTCACCTCGATGGTCGAGGTAGACAACGAAAAGATAAGGATAGCCRATATCAATRTGGCACGTAATATTATTCAGCAAGTCAAGTAGGCTCAGGAACGAGATCTATCGACCTAGGAAGTGAATAAGAAGATAGAAACTAGAAAGTTACCCGAATTTTGAGTTAATTATTAGGGAATAATTTTTTCCAAAATAGGGTGTGTGTAATTGTAACACACCTAGACTATGAACTGTCTTAATCCGAAAGTATTAYTGACCTTACTCATAATCATATCAATACTGTAGGAAAACAAAAGAAATCTAAACACTTGTCTAAAAAGGTTTATAAAAATTTCGACAGAGTTTCCTCTGTAGTTTCAACAACTGCCCCCTATATACAATCAAACGGTTCTCAAACATTTTTAATACCCATAAACAACACGCATTCCAACCCAATAGATATCTAAAATAATAAATATTGTATTCTAACCTTCCATTACCAATTTAACATTTACCAAAACTGAAATTTGCCAAGCTTGAAAGAATTCAAAACATGATTAGTTAAACAAATAAAGAAATATCTTGAACAATACATAAAACCTTTCTAGACAACCATCTATCTTATTCGGTAAAATTTATTTGTATCATGCTTCGGGGTATCAGGACCTGTCCATAAGCAACCTCCTCGCACCATCTGGCTACACATCATTTGAAATGCAGAGTGAAGGGAATGGAATGAGCTATAAAGCTCAGTAAGCAAATCCCATGCATAAATATATGTGAAATGCACTATATGTTATGAGTTATGAAAATTTCACTTCCTCAATAAAAGCTTCCTAAACATTTTCATTTCGTAAACTTTCTCACAGAAACTTTCCTTTCAAAATGTAAGAACTTTTCAAACATTTTAATTTCTTTAAAGTCGTGAACTCACTTAGTGTACCGCCTAGCCGTTAAGCTTGCAGTGGGCCATTATTCTTTGGAACCTAATCACATTTCCTACCAGTARAACCTCAATGCGGTTAATATCATTTAAATTTTCTTTTTCATCTTTTCACCTCCCAAGAGGTGAACAATACTTATCTCCCTACCCTACAAAAGGGTTGGGTCGGGTGCGCCGGTCCCTCACGCCCCATTTCCCACTCACATCTTTTATGGCTAGGTTTACACTCCTTTCCAAAATCTTAACATTTTTCTGAACATAATTCATTTATAAAATTTTCATTCCCTTCCAAAATCTTATTTTCTAAACCATTTGCATTCTAAATGTACAAATGGCTCATTCCAGGAATGATGTAGAATACTATAACTACATGTCCATGACATGAACTACATAAAACTGTATATAAACACCATTCAACATAATGACAGTACAAAGTATATGTATGTATGTATATATGTATATATATATATATATATGTATGTGTATATATATATATATTATAATAATAATGTGTATATATATACTATATATATGTATATATCAAGTTGAATCATTCAATACATTCATAACACATTTCATACCATAAAAGAAAAAGCAATGGCA
>MEJB01000031.1:172200-237608 GCA_001752375.1 Rhazya stricta
TCCAAAATGAAAAATGAAATAAGCCCAACAAGTCGAAGCCTCTAACCAACCAAGGACTCTCATTCGATTAACATGATAATCTCATTACTTATTAAACGTACGATAAAATAATAAACACACAGAAAATTATCCAACCCTAATTGGCATACATAATCATATGACCATACAAAATTTATAAAATTTATAAAGTAAAATCTTGGGTTTTACAATGTGGTATGATACCATAACTGTAACACCCCTATATCAGAAACTATCCTAATTCGGGAATGTTACCGACTTAATTCTCATATATTTAAAATTTCAGCGGAAGCTTTTGACACTAAAAGAATAAAATTTAAATGTTCAACAAGTTCATAAATAAATAAAAAATTTAATTAACAAAACGACTCTTGGGTATCAAAGCCTGCTCTCAAACGATCTCCATGCACCATCTAGTTAATCATCACCTAAAATGTAAAATAAGGAAGTATGGGATGAGCTACTAAGCTCAGTAAGCAAATCGCATGCATGAATGCATGAATAATGCCCTATATGTCATAAGTTATAAAATATCACTTTCTCAATAAAAGCTTTCTAAATATTTCCATTTCATAAACTTTCTCATAAAAAATTTCCTTTAAAAATGTAAGAATTTTTCAAACATTTTATTCCTTTAAAGTTGTGAGCTTACTTGGTGTAATGCCTAGCCATTACGCTTGCAATGGGCCATYATTATTTGAAACCCGATGACATTTTCTACCGGTAGAACCGCAAAGCGATTAACATTACTTTAACTTTTCGTGAACATCACTTCATAAGAGATGAATAATACATGAATTTTCCCACCCTACAAGAGGGTTAGGTTGGTGCGCCCTCCCTCACGCGCCATTTCTCAGTCACATCTTTCATGGCTTAGGCTTTGCACCCCTTTTTCAAAATCCTTAACATTTGGAAAATAATTTATTCATAAAATTCCATTTCTTTTTCCAACTTCATTCCTTAAAACCTTCACATTCTAAATGCACGAGTGACTCACCTTTCATGGTCTAGGCTTTACACCCATTTTCAAAATCCTTAACATTTGGAGATCATTCATCATAAAAGTAACATTTTTCCAAACTTCGTTCCTCAAAACATTTGCTTTTCCAAACTTTTTTTAAAAACATTTGCTTTCGTAAATGCATGATTATGCCCAGGCCAAAATTTGTGCAAACTACTATAGACTATATGCACATGAACATTGATCACATAAACTCTGAACTTAAATTTCCCAACATGTCATCAATTAGAAAAATTTACATATTTGAAATAAAATCATAAATCATATCACATAAGAAAATTCAATTATCAATTCAYATTCRAGTCACATAGAGACATTCAGTTGTAATAACAATGCACTTTCACTATAATCAATGAAAATGAGGGAGTTTACTTACATGTAATCCTTTGTAAATTTGTTTACTTTAAATTGCTAGCTGAGTGCCTTGGTTGCCGACAACATCAATGTGCAACAATTATGCTAATATTATTACACAAGAAATATTCACTAAATTTGTTTAACCAAATACATTGATTTAACATTCACCATTAATATGTTCATCATTTTTCCTRTACGTGACATTAACCAATAATCTCCGAGTTTAGATTTCATGTCATAATAATCAAACTACTAATATTATAATTTAATTTTAATGACTCCTAATTTTTCTTAAAACAACAATAGTTAATCATAATCTAATCACAATCTACATTACTTTATCATACATATCCTAGATTTCCTATTAAATCGTGTTCCAATATATTTCTAKAATTATATTCTCCTTTTACTTTATCATACTAACTTAAAGTTCACATTAAACATATTTCATATTTTTCCTTAATTATTATTACGTTATACAAAATCTGAGCCATTCAGTTAATTTAAATGACAAAACTAAGGATTCATCTTGAATCCCAGACCCTAGGTGTAGTATCAAGTCTAAGGCGTAACGGTGTCATTCGCGCTCAGGAAAAGGATGCACTCTAGGCGTGCGAATAGATGATGAACAGCAGCCTTGGTCGCAAACGTGCGGCGCACRCACAACTGGTCTAAGCGGACGGTAGATGGTGCTTTGTCACCTGGTCGTCTGGTGGCTTAGTTGGTTTGGGCAAATTTCAACAATTGTTTCTCGCAAATCCGTTTCCGATCAAACTTTCAATGACTAAATGATCGRACAGCGAGCARAACAGAAATAGTATGATCGGGTTGACTGGATCTGATCGGCAATCGCCGCAACTAACTTCTTCGAGCGGCTATAGAAGTTGGGCTACGTCGCCTGCATCAGTGCGGATGACCTTCTCCGAGCAGCTGGATCCGATGGCTTGTGAAGATTGGAGTAAGTTGATGAAGACTAGGAGCTACCACCTGGTCACGCAGCAATAGGTTGATTCGGCCAAGGACTTTTGGTCGAAGTGAGTAGCGCAGAGGTTCGGCATGCAGGGAGTTACGGCTCCAGCGGCATTGATTGGTGACATAGATAGGACAGAGAATGAGGGGAGAGAGAGGGAGAAGAAAGAGAGAGGAGGAGGCAGCGACGGCGAGCAGAGGGGGTGGCAGTGGTTGGAGAGGTTTAGGGTTTCTTTTGTTAAAAGAATAAGATGAACAAACATCTTCTTCAGGTCTTCTTTTCTTTTTCTTTTTTAATAACTAACTTAACTCTAACCRAAACTCCTTCGCGGATCATTTTTACTCCTTAACCAACTAAGCCCAACTAAATTAAATCTATTTATTTTCTTCTGGCCCAAAACCAAACTTTAATTCCGGTTTTAGGTTTGAATAAGAAGAGAACAGACTCAAAATAAGAATAAAAAAGGTGCTAATGATCAAGCCTAAATCGATTCTCTAATTAAGTTAAAATTTCATATTTAAATAAATATACTCACATAATAACGCATAAATAATTAATAAATCAGAGAAATAAATTATTTCATTTCTAATTAGCATATTGAACGTTACGGCCTCCAAGTCCTTCCGCTGTAGAATAATCAAACCACCAATAATCATGAATATAATCTAATTAGTGGATTAGAATATGAAGCATATAATTATATAAAGTTCGTAGAAATTAAAATAAATCTAGGGTATTACATTTTTAACTGTGAAAATGTATTTGAGATTATTATTGATAGATTGAGAATTGCTGTATTGGGATTGAGCACTCAATCGGTGACTCCAAATAACTAGCCTAACGAGCAAAGTACTGCGTTTGGCTGCCCCCAGCGCAAAGGCCTCTTGAACCCCCCGGACGTTAGTATCAGAGTTCATCAAATTTGGGTGTATTATAGTTACTTTGTGCATTTTCATTGCTCCTTTAAGGTATACTTGTTCCATTAATTTGGGTTTATTATTGACTATTAAGAGAACGCCGACGATGGCGCAACCCTAGTCGTACCTAGGGGCCATCAGGTCATTACAGTTCATTTTTGCCTAAAGAAGGCTACGAATTTGCAAATGAACTTTGTATTGAAAGGTGAACAAGAATTCCGATCCTTTCTCAATGGGTTCATTTTCGCTTGAAGGATGTGATGACTTTGCAAATAAACTTTACATTGGAAGGTGAACAAGAAGTCTAGTTCCTTCTCAATGGGTTCATCTTCGACATTTCGAATGAATAAATAGTTATGTCTTTGATGGAGAGATCTTTAAAGACTAGAATGGTTCCGTCAAATTGAGAGAGTGCAGCCTACCCAAAAAATAAAAAAGAGGGAGAGAGGAAGAAAAAGAAGAAGAAAACTTACCTCAACAAGCTAGGAATTTGGACATCGATGAAAATAAGCAAGTAAGGATGAGAAGAGATCTATGAAGCTTTGACTTGTGATGAAGAAAATAAACAACATAAGGCCTCCTTTTATCGATCACTGAGGCACTCTTTTTAACCTACAAAGAATAGRAATTCAATTTGGAAGGTGATTCATTCCTTAACCTAGAGGGAATGGGAATTCAATTTGGAAACTAACTGTTGCGTTCTTGTCAAACTCCAAGATGGAAACCTATATGGATTTGGAAACCAAACTTCAATTGAAGAATCAAATTTGGACCCTAATTCAAGTTCTCAGTTCAACATGTGAAATTCAAGCCTTACTCTCAAGCTTGACAAAGACATACTCATCAAAAGCSTTGAAGTGGGGGTATTTGTAGACATTAAAAATTAATTTATTTAATCAAGATTATTACATAATTTTAGTCTTGATTGTTTAATAAAGTTTACAAAGAAATCCAATTATTTTGGATCAATTGAAGTTGGACTACTGATGGAAGTTTGACCAATATATCATGAAGATGGAYCAAATTGTATTAAGCCCAGATAAATTAAACTCATCTCATAGTGGATCGTATTAATTAAGGTGGCTCAAAAAAAAGTTAGGTCAACCTAATATAAGAAGTCTAATAGGATCAGCTACTAAAGCAACAACAAGCCCATTCAAACGAGGTAGTTACTCRAAGGAATGCAAACTCTTTGCCTATAAGTAGGGCACCCCTCAAGACAAAATGATATAGCTAAAACTCCGAAGACAAGCAAAAGCTCTCGACAGAAAAAAGCACTCAAGAAGACCAAGAAGACGTTAGAGATACTATGAAGAACTGAAGATCAATAACTCCATCTAGTAAATATTTCAAGGCTTCAACTTTTGCAATGGGTCGTTGGATCATTCATCAAAGAAGATTCAAGCTTCCCTTCTTCATATATATATTGAARAAGGTATTTTCTCATTGGTGCAGATAAAGATTCGACCTTTAAGTCAAATACATCATCAAGGAAGGTTCAAGCTTCCCTTGTTCATATATATGTTGAAGAAGATATTTTCTCATTGGTGCAGATAAAGATTTGACCTTTGAGGCAAATACATCATCAAAGAAGATTCAAGCTTCCCTTCTTCATATATATATATATGGTATCAAAGGAATGTATTTTCTCATTAGTTTCAGATAAAGAATTCAACCCCATTGAGTAGTAAATACATCATCGAGGAAGATTTCAAGCTTTCCTTCTTCTTAATATATCCATACTTGAAGATGATATTTTCTCATCATTCAATAAATATTCGACCTTTAGTAAATCACTTATCAAGGAAGATTCAGCTTCCTTTATTCATATATGTGTTGAAAAAGAATATTTTCTCTTATGATTGGCAGATAAACATTTGGACCTTAAGGAAAATACAGGCATCAAAGAAGATTTTAACTTTCCTCTTCATATATATATATATATAATATATAATATATATATATCAAGAATGTACTTTCTTATTGGTGGGCAAATTAAGATTCATCCTTTGAAAGAAAATACATCATCATAGGAAAAGATTCAAATTTTCGCTTCTTCATTTATATATTTGGAAGAAGATATTTTCTCATTGCTGCAGATAAAGATTTGACCTTTGAGACAAATACATCATCAAAGAAGATTCAAATTTCCCTTCTTCATGTATATATCAAAGAAGGGAAATTCTCATTGTTGCAGATTCAATCAACTTTTAAGGCAAACATATTCAAGAGAAGAATCGGAAGATATATATATTCTTTTAAAATTTTCAGAGATTGTAACTCACTACATTAAATATTACTAAATCATACATTTATCACTACTTTTCTTGTCTTTTAATTAGACTTGGAATTTGTGTGTGTACGCTTGCAATTACAAAATGTCTCCAGTCTTCACTGACTAGCATAAGCAGAGACACATGTACCATCGATTGCCCCAAAGCAATTTTGTGCAAGCTCAAGTTGGTCTGTTAAGTGTTTATAATATATGTAAACGTAAATGTTTTAGCTCACAACAAGAATTTCAAATACCTTGCACCATGGATAATACCAATTGTCATATAGTATTCATGGATGGACACCTTGTTGGTTATGATGACACATAATACTTGGGAGCAAGTGATATGTACAAGCCGCCAACATGTTCCCACAATATGTTCACAAATGCTCTTCATAGAAGGTTTGAAGCGTTTAGCTAGATCAATGTGATRGTTCATCTTGGTTACACAATTTAAAAAGATACCTAAACTTTCAACTGCATTAATACTCACTTATGGTTTATATTGCCATAAATCCTTCTCTACCAATGTATTGCTAGCCCTTGAAAGGTCCTTTACCCATTCTAATATGTTCATGAGATCTTCTTGGGTTACTCTCCAAAAGTTCATTCACTCTGTCTCGGCTAGACAAGGCTGCTTTTCGACCTGCTTGTTTGATATGCCCATTTCAGTCAACTCAATTGTGGAACAACCATAATATCATCAACTTCTTCAAACTTTTCATCATTGCAAATCATTTCTTGGAAACTATTTCAGTTAGCTAGGTCCGCTTCCCACCATTACGGCTACCTATTTATTGAATTTGAAAATAATTTTGACATTATAAAACTAGTTCGAACGGAACAAGTACATATTAATTTCTTGGTCAAACAACAAGCTTATATATATAAGGTAAACAATCATTAAATACAGTAAATCATAAAAGTCAATGAATTGATTATAGAATACAATGGTGTTTCCCCCAATTTTAAAACCAAATTAGAACAAAACAATTTGATCTATTACATGAAAGGTCCCTATAACAACATAAACATTTTACAACACTAACAAATATTACTAGTACGTCACCGATGTTTCCATAAATAATAAAATCATAATAGGATAACAATTCCATTTATTACATAAAAGTTCCTATGATATAAATATTTTACAGCAAAAATGATTTTTTTGCTAGTACAACAAAGAAAATTGCTAAGATCAATCTTTATTCAAGGCTTGGGCAATTATCAACTGATGCAACGAAGGCTTTGATGCAATAAACATTTGACKCCATGTATCATTGAGTACGAATTGTTGTAGAGCAAGAATATCAGAATCTTGTAGATTGGGGAATTCAATCTCCATCAAATTCATATTTAAGGATGAAATGATCCTTACTCGCAACATAGGCATCAAGCACTTCGTCAGATGGCCTAAAACTAAACGAGATTCCCTTATCTTTCTCTTTCTTCCCTTTCCTTGGCATGTCATCGTATTTATACTTGTTATCAGACAACATCATATTCGACCCATCAACTTKTTCTCCAACGCCATCGTTAGCCCCATCACTGTCGATATTTATTGTATTCTCAAATGGGAGTGAAGCAATCATCTTGTGATATTCCACATGATACTTCTCTAAGTCGTGATTTAATGGAGGATATTTAATTAATGTGAACATACTCCCTTTGCCCCAACATCTTTAAAGAGATCGTGCATTTGCAAGAATTAAGCAATTCCTGTTTTCTTAATTTCTTAACTCTCTTTCTCCTACACATTTATGTACCCGTTTCTTTAGCCAACTTTAAAATAGAAAAACCTRTCATAGGAAATAATATGTCAAAGAACATATTTTATAACTATTGGTAATCTTTTACCTTAACTGACTAATCACATTCCAAAGGCATGGCATTAATAAGTTTTTTCCCTTCATTCCAACTAGCTCCTATATGCCCATTCGAATACATGATCGAGCATATAAAATTATAGTATTTTCCTATGAAATTTGAACTTTAGTTTTGCTATGGTCAAGTTTTTCCCCATTTGAATATCAAAATCATCTCTAATCATTTGCCATACATTAGTGATATATCTTCCTCGGCCTAGTTCATGCGTATTTTTGTAAATAAGACAAGTATCATAAATGCATTCTCAAGTCCAAATTTCCAAGGGCTTTCTTTGYGAGATGATTCCTTATCATCTGAATCTATCGTCTACCATTAACAACAATAATTATCTCAATAATTATGTTAGAACATAAATATTTAAATTAACAAACCAAGAATTCAAGAGGTTAGCTACATACTTCCTGTTTCCTTTTCTTTCCCCTTTGTTAGAGAAGGGGGACTTTCCAGCCCGTAGATGATAGTGGTTCATCAATAGTTGTATTTCTCAAGACATGCCGGTTAAAAAAAATTCCAAGTTTTGCCATAGTTATTAATAGAAATATGAGAAATTTT
Organism: Rhazya stricta; assembly: GCA_001752375.1. Lineage (NCBI taxonomy): Eukaryota > Viridiplantae > Streptophyta > Magnoliopsida > Gentianales > Apocynaceae > Rhazya > Rhazya stricta. The sequence goes on from MEJB01000031.1 coordinate 180,198, forward strand.
ACCTCAAGCAGTTTTCAAGACAAAAATACGCATGTAAATTGAAATTTTAATAACAAGCAATTTTGAAGTGGAAAGAAATCTACAAACTAAAGTTYATTGGTGGTTAGCATACTCAAGCTACATCATTCTCATACTCGAGTATAGTAAATTAGATAATGCGATGCACGATTCMCGTGAACTCGAAYAATATGTCTTCGACACCCAAGTATTACATGCAAGTTACTTAAGTAACATGATGCTCATGCTCGATGTTCAAAATAATAGAAGCACAAGATACTCGAGTATTGTATGCAAGTTACTTGGGTACCACAATTTTCATGCTCGATGTTTAATAATATAAGCAGACGATAACCAAGCAGTGTATGCAAGTTAGTCGAGTAGCATAATAAGGAAATGAAATAGGTCCCTTCAATAGTCAAGTATTGTTGGAGCAGTACTGTTTAAGTYTAATAACCGAGCATTTTCCTAACAATATCCGAGTATTTTTGGGGCCATAATCGAGTTTCTAAACCGTAAACATGTAATGTCGGCTACAAATTTTAATGAACGCGTAATGAAATTCAATACAAAACAAAGATACAATCACTCTTAAGCGATGAAGGAGATGAAGGAACTTACAAATTATAACCTAAACYGATTGAGGATGGAATTCAGGGATGTGCAAGCTTTGTTAGACAAAASAAGCCTCAATCTAAATATTTCCTACTCTTGACAGATATGCTCGAAGCATCAAAGTTCCCCAATACTTTGTTAGAGCTCTCTTTCATTATTCAATTCAAACAAGTAGCTTCAAGAACTCAACAATTCTTTCTTTTTTACTATTCACACACTCCTTTTTTAGTGCTTCATTGGCATCGGTGAAATTCATAGAAAGTATGGTGCATTTATGGTTGTCTTCTTACTTATAGGACAAAAGGCCGTCAAGTTTTCAGCCATTCTCCTTACTAGCATACAAATCTTTTGGAAAGATTTGAGTAATAGTAAATGTTGGAAAAAAAAATTAGCGGATGGAGGTGATAATAGTAGGGAGAAATTGATTAAAAGAAAAAAAAAGTGAATTTTGTTCTAGAAATTTTTATTGTAGATTTTTATTTGACAGTGAAATTTTTTTTTGGTTGAAGCAAGATGTTTTCATAAAAATGAGTTTTTGTTGAAACAAAATTTTGTATAAAGTCAAGCAAATTAGCTTTTTAATGAAGTGAGAAAACTTTTTATCTGAAACATCAAACCAAATACAAGGCAAGTAAGATGTGTTTTAAACTTGAGAATTAAAAAAAGTGTGCAAATATTAGCATCAAGTGAGGATATTTATCCTCTTAAAAAAAAAAACTATAAAATGAAAACTGTAAAATTTGAGTAACAACATAGAAACATTTCTCCTCTAATAAAATATAAGAAAACTAGAGAAGTCCTAAATTGTTCAAGAAATACTCCATGTTTTATATACACTAGTTTGTTATAACGTATTTTGCACATTATTTTGTATCTCACCATCTTATATTACTTTATAAATTGCGTTAACTAATATTTTGAATATGTAATTAGAGATTGAAAGAAAATGAAAAAATATATCTCGTCATTGGACTAATACAATGTAATCATATTTGATACGAATTTTAATTTCTTGCCTTTCAATGTTATTCTTGATAATTATTTATAAATTTGTCTTTTTGCTAATTTTCAATTATCTTAAGAACTCTAATATTATATATTTTACACATGATTTAATTAATACATATTAATTGTATATTGTTTCTCTTGTAAAATATAAAATAATTATTATGACTAATTGTTTCCTATCCCTTTTATTTTATTTCTTTGCACATAATCCATTTAGTTATTATTAGWTTATGTAGCKTTTTGAATTTCATGATTAATTAATATTTTTGGTAATCTTTACTTTTATTTTCTCTATGAGTAATGGGAGATAGGATAATTTTTAGATCCCTCTTGAATTGCATCATTGAACACTATATCATGTGTTTTAGATTCTTGTAAATGTTATAAATAATATGTTACTTTTATATAGCATCTCAAGGGTGCTCACATAAAATTCAAATATAAAATGCATAGATACATGGATATAAATAAAGATAATAAAAATGCTCAAGGAATAATATAATTATCTCTTTGTAAATCAAGATTAGTTTCAAAAAAAATAATATTTCCAACCTTATTATTAGGTTCAGTGGAACTGTTACGAACTACTTTCACTTTGATAGACCATAAACTCTGATATGCACATAATTCTTTTATAGGCTTTGATTCCACGATCAGAAGGGGGTTCTTGTTAAAACGTTTTGCAAAATTTTTGAATAACTGTCTATTTGTAGTTTGGTAAAAGATGAGTTCATGCACTYAGAGAAAAYATTCATTTAAACCCTTTTTAGTATTTTRTATGCATTTTCAGAATTTTATGAGTTGATTGATTTATATTTTTAATTGCCAACTAAGTTTTAACCTTTATACCGTAAACCTCTTTGTTCTTTGCTAATTGGTTTATATTCTTAATTGCCAACTATTAACCTTTGTACCCTTAGTTATAAACCTCTTCATTTTTTGGGCTTCATTTTGCTCATTGATAGAGTTCTATTTAGTACATCGAAGAAAAATGTACAAGAAGTGTTTCATTTGTACTTGAACACATGCCCTCATAAAGGAAGGAGAAGAATGCGAATAGGGGTATTGTAACAGCCCCAGATTAGGAAACTCCATGCTAACCCGTGAATGTCAACTATTTACTCACTCACATGAATTGTGAAAATTAAGAAAATAAAAATCTTGAATTTAAAATAGAAAAAAAATGGTTTACACTTTCGACAAAATTTCCCCAATAACATCAACATATCCACCAYGTATACAATCAATAAATTTCACATCCAAACATTACCACTACTCCACATATAAATTAAATAATTTCAATCTTCACAATAACATTTACTAACAAAATACTTATATTTTTTAAATCCAACAGAAACCTTTGAAAGAATAAATCCAAAAATGAACAAAATTTAAGCATTTAACTAGTTCATAATCAATAGAAAATTTAATTAACGAAAATGACTCTTAGGTATTAAAGCTTGCTCCCAAGTGATTTCCATGTACTGTTTGGCTAATCATCACTTGAAACGCAAAATGAGAGAAATGGAATGAGCTACCAAGATTAGTAAGTAAATCTCATRTATGAATGCGTGTATTATGCACTATATGTCATGAAGTTCAAAAGTTCATTTCATCAAAACTTTCCAAAAATTTCCATTTCAAATCATGAGCTCACTTGGTATAATGCCTAGCCATTAAACTTTACAGTGAGCAATTACTATTTGAAATCTGATCACATTCTATCGGAAGAACTGCCGAGTAGTTAACATTACTTAATCTTTTCCTTTCACTTTCACCTCACAAGAGATAAACATCACATACATTCCTACCCTACAAGAGAGTTAGGTCGGGTGAGCCGATCCCCCATGCCCTATTTTCCACTCGCACCTTTCAAATTCTAAATGTTTAAAAATCATTTAACATTTAAAATCACGTTTTTCCAAACTTCATTCTTTTAAACACTTTCTTTCTTAGATGTATGATTATGCCCATGCCAGAAAATGGTGCAAAATACTACAAATTATATGCACATGAACATGAATCACATGAACTCTGAACTTAGAATTTCCAACATGTCAACAAGTATTAAATTCACACATTTGAAATAACATCATAAATCACATCACGTAAGAGCAATTCAATCGTAATAATAACAATACCCAAGGTCTACAATTTAGGAGAATGTGGGTTTACTTACATACTTCAATATCAATCATGAATTCACATTCAATTCATATAAGAGAAATTTAAATCATCACAATGATACACATGCATCATAACTAATGAGAATATGGGAATTCACTTACATGAAGTCCTTAGTAGATTTGGTTACTTTAGATCACTAGTGGAGCGCCTTGTCTATCCACAACGTCAATGTGCCAAAAGTATCCTAGTATTATTACACAAAGAATATTCATCTGAAATTTGTTTAACCAAATACATATGCATTAGTTAACATGAGTGTTCACCAATATTACACTCAGAATTTACCTTATCATTGACATTAACTAATAATTTTTTAATTTAAATTTTATGTCGAAAATAATCGAACTACTAAGAGTATAAGTTAATTTCATGACTTYTAATCGTTCTTAAATCAACAATAATAATCACAATTGCCTCTTTTACTTAATCGTATTAATTTAAATTCCACATTAGATTATGTATAGACATATTTCATATTCTTTCACAATTGTCAATACTGAACATAAAACCTAAGCCATTTGGTTAATCTAARTGAAGAAAATTAAGGATTCACCTTGAATCCCGTAAACCCTAGGCATCGTATGAARTGTAAAGCGCAAGGGTGTCAATCGCAAAAAGATGTGCTTCGGGCGTGCAAATGAAARGCGAACAGCAACCTTGGTAGCGAACGAGCACGCACAATTGGCGCCAAGTGCTTGGTCGCTAGTAAGCTTTTGGCAATTGTTCCGGGTGATCTGTTTTCGATCGAGCAGTGATTCCTATGATCTGCTCCTGGTCGGTCGGTGACTACAGATCTGACGGTGAGGTAGAGAACCAACGAACAGCACCGGTTGGCAACAGGACACATTGCAAGTGAGATTCGGTCGCGGGTGGAGAGCTCTTGCCAACCCATCAAGCAGCAGCTTTCGGTGAAAGCAGTAGCTTGATGMGTGGCAGTGAGCAAATGGAGAGCAACTGACTCGGGACGAGCAGTAGCGTCGGGAAGCAGAGGCATGCTGCTAGCAGTCCAGCCGAGCGGGGATTGTCGCACGACAATGGTGAGTGGGTGAGAGGGGTAAAGAGAGAAGAGAGAGAGAGAGAGAGAGAAAGGTCGGTATGGTGAAGAGCCGAAGGGAAGGGAGGGATGGCGACGAGTGGGTGAGAGTGTTTTTGTTTGAAAAAGATGAAACAGTCCCTTCAGGGTCAGATTATATATATATATATATAAAATCAAACAAATAATAAACAGATAGATGGAATTTTAATCACAAAAATATAACAGGAATTTAAACAAATACGAGGCGGTAGAACCGGCCAAGCATTTATAAGTAATGGAATTTAAACAAAAAAGAAAGGGAATTTAAATAGATTTATTGACTTATGGTATCWGAGCCAACCCAGGTTCGACTCCTGTTTTGCGAGTTGATTATCTGCGAAAGTAATGTTTGGATCCAATCTTTCATATTCTTATGGAATCCTTCTCTGAATATTCCCATGGTATCAGAGCCAACCCTATTATAAAATAATCTTTCCAGAAATTTCTAATGCGAATTAGAKCCAGTACAYAGACCAGAAGTTGAATATCTTTTTGCAAAACATCTTTCGCAGATTTACAATCTATACGTAATAAAATTTTTGATTTAGAAGATCATTTTGGAATTTCTGAATGCACATGACAATGCTCAATATTTCCTTTTTAATAGTGGAATAGGATTTCTGAGTGTCATTCCAGTGTCCAGAAGTGAATCGGACAATGGTTTCTTTCCCATTTAAAACTTGTTTTAATATTCCACCATAACCAATATCAGAAGCATCGGTTTCAACAATTTTAAACAAAGAAGGATTAGCAATATGCAAGCAAGGAATTTCATGCACAAGTGATTTAATTCTCTGAATTAATTTTGTATGATCATCTGTCCAAGGGACAGGATTCTTCTTTAATTGATCATGCAAAGGTTTAGCAATCCTAATTATATTGGGTATAAAATCTACCACATAACTTAGACTGCCTAAAAATCTTTGCAATCGATTTTTATCAAGAATTTTATCAGGGAATTTACCAGTAAATAACAGCGATCTTTCAATCGGAGTTATTGTACCTTTGTAAATATAATGTCCTAAAAACGTGACCTTAGTCTGGAATAAAGACATTTTTGATTTAGACACGACTAAACCATTTTTCTTTACAATATAAAAGAAAGTTTTTAAATTTTTAAAATGTTCTTCTATTGACTTAGAATAGACAAGAACATCGTCAATATACACGATACAGAATTGTGAATAATCATTAAAAATATTATTCATAATTCTTTRGAATTCAGATGGGGCATTTTTAAGTCCAAAAGACATTCATTCCATTTGTAATGACCGAACGGTACTGTAAACGCCGTTTTGTACCTATCTTTTTCAGAAATCTGTATCTGCCAAAATCCAGATTTCATGTCAAATTTAGAAAAAATACAAGCAGAATTTAGATGGGATAACAAATCTTTCTGATTTGGAATCGGATATCGAATCCATTTTAGAGCAGAATTAAGGGGTTTGTAGTTGATAACCAAACGAGGTGTGCCACGTTCTATTTCGGCATTTTTGTTAACATAGAATGCAGCGCAACTCCATGGAGATCGGGATTTTCTGATGAGTCGTTTTGACTCAAGGTCAAGAATTTCTTTCCTACAATGCTGTTCCAATTCAGCATTCATCTGAACAGGTCTAACTTTGGTAGGAATATTTCTTTCATCGAATTCTGGATTGTAAGGAAGATCAACGATGTGTTGTTTCCTATCCCAGAAGGCATTTGGAAGATCAGAACATAATTCTGATTCAAAAGATGATTTAAGCTTAGAAATCCTGGACTGGATCTCTGGTATCTGTAATGTTTCATCAATCCTGAGATGAAACAGAGAATTTCTACAATCTCTTAATTCAAAAGATTTACAAATAGATAAAGCATTAATCTGATCTGTATGAACAGAGTATGCTTTAAGCAAATTTAAATTTTTAGTTTGAGGTTTTTCTAAGAATGGAAAAACTATTTTAATCTGTTTCATTTTGAACGAAATAGATTCGGAATTTACCTGATATGGTGTGATAAGTGTTAGGAACGGTGTTCCTAGTATCACAGGATGACAAATGTCATTGACAACCACAAACGGTGTTCTTATACAGACATTTGAATGGATAATAGACGCTTCGGTTTTATACCGAACCTGAAGTTTGGAATTGTTAGCTGCAGAGAGTCTACTCGTCATAGGTTCTCGGAATTTACTAGGTACAAGACCTTTCTTAATACAATTCAAGTCTGCACCAGTATCAAATAAAGCAACAGTATCTAAAATATAATTTTCAGAAAATCTGAGAGTAATCTTAATGAGATACTTCTGCGAAGTAATCTCCCTAAGAACAAATAGAAAATCTGGAGGAATTTGATTGATATTTTCAATCTGTCCTGGAAGCTCTAGGGGTTCTAGAGGTTCTTCTTTCTCGGAATCTGAAGAGGAATTTTCATTATGTTTGGAAACCAAATCTGTATTACAGCAGAATCTTGCTTCTCCCCATCTGGTAGTGAACCTACTAGTCCGTCATTTAATTCGTAGTGGAATAGGATTTTTGGGTGTCATTCCAGTGTCCAGAAGTCAGAAATTGAAAAAGGTTTAAAAATAGGATTTTTAAGTTTCTTCTTTTCTTCTTTCGAAGAGCCAGAAACAATAGAATTTTCAGGAATTATTGGAATGGATTTTTCGATCCTATCCAATTGTTTTCCTATGGTATCTAGATGAGCATTTGTAAAATTATTTTGTACAATAGTATTTTTAGTATTATGTAAAATATCATCAGAAGGGTTTTTTAAGGGAATAGCATCCACTGCTTTTCCTAGGTGATCTAATTTGACACCTAACAGAGGAGGATGATTCACCTGTATTTTGTGAGAGCCCGATAAGGACTGCCATTTTGAAATTTTCTTCGAAARAGTCGTTATTGGCTGAATCGAAGAAAAAGGATATTTAATTTTATTTGGAATAATATAATATAATTCAAACCATTTAAAAAATAAAATATGTAATTTATTAGAAAGTACAAATTCATAATATTTTTCCTGAATTTGTTTCCTTTCCGCAAGGAATTTATCAAAGAACCAAAGTCTTTTTGCAGAATTTTTCTTAGAATAAAAATCATTATGCAATAGATTTTTATCGAGTTCAAATTCTTTTGAAATGACATTTAATTTATTTTGAATATTTTCTGTGACCGCAGAAAATGACGGACTAGTAGGTTCACTACCAGATGGGGATTTAGTGTAAATCGGTTTCGGGATTTCAGAAGAATAATCAGCTTTCTGAAAAGAATTTCTAGAAGTAGTCGGTATGTCCGACGTAGAATACCTGGGAAGATCTGCTAAGGAAGCAGTTTTCCTAGGGTGATCTATGACTGAAGGAATCTGGGAAACTCATCCTAGATCTATGGTCGGGGCTTCAGATCTGACATCTGAGAACCGTTTGCTCGGAATTTTTCTATTAAAACTCAGTTTAACAGAACCATCTRCAAAYTGGTTTATATTCCTAATTCCAGTATTAGGAGGAGATTGAACCGTAGTAGGAGCTGTAGCTCCTTCTAAAATCCATTCATCCGGAAGTTGAATATCCTTCCATTGGATGGATTTTRGAATAACCAAGTTAGATCTGGAAAGATCTGTCTGAAGCAGAAGGGTTTTACCTTTCTTGCTCTGACATCTGGCCTTCGTAGCAAAGGCAGATAACATGGCCTTATAATGTACCCGAAACATCAAAGCTATCGGAATTGATCCTTCTAGCATTTGATAGTTGTGGGTTTTTATCTGAAGAACTAATGACTTCAGAATATTGGGATCATCTAAAGAAACAGAAAAATTTGGATAGCAGTCAAATGTAATCGAACCAGTATACAGACTAGACTCGATTGAACTTAACAAACTATCWTCAAAATTTAAAAATCTAGTGTCCCGAAGAACAGCTAAGATCGAGGTATTTAGACCCTCTTTGGTAAGAGGTTTGATACCGATMTGGACAAGTCCTATGTGGAGGTACTTGTAATTCCTAGATCTGTGTTTTTCTAGGGATTTAGATGACAGAAAATGAAGGGATTCAAAAGGTTTAGACAATTGAATGTCCTGTTCTTCTGTTTTTATAATATAATCTGATTTAAACAAATTAAATGCAGATTTATAAACATGATCTTTAGAAATTTTTGGAATAGTCTAATTATYTATTGATTTTTCAAAATCTTCGATAATTAATTCTTCTGAATTAATCATCATCTTGGGATCTTCAAAAGTAGATCTGGAAACAGAACTACTTGATGATGCAGATCGCTTGAAGAGATTCTCCATTTCAAGATTTTTCACAGATAGATTTCCACTACCACATAATTTAGACTGCCTAAAAATCTTTGCAATAAGCGGTGGAGTTCCGTATCCTGAYAGCTTAAGCTTTTGGGATAGCTGGTTCCATTGCCTTATGGTATCAGAGACACTGATCAGGTTTTAGAACAGTTTCAGTCTAAATCCGAGTCAATTCCCAGGATCAATCCGATGACTTGGCAGTCGTCGATTATATATATATATATATATTCTAAACTTAACCCTAACAAAAATTCTTTTTTGGGTCATTTTTATTCCTTCACAAACTAAATACAACTAAATTAAGGTCTATTAGTTTTCTTCTCAGTCTAAACCGAACATTAAATCTGGTTTTAGGTTTGCATAAGAAGAGAACGGACTCTAACGGGTCAAGCCTAAAATAATCAACAAAAACTCTAATTAAATTAAAATAATGAAGTTTCACATTTAAATAAAATACTCACACATAATGCACRAACAAATAATAAATCAAAGAAATAAACTATTTATTTCTAATTAGCTTATCGAGCATTATGGCCTCCAAGCCCTTCCCCTGAGAAATAACCAAACCAATAATAATCATGAATACGATCTAATTAGTGGATTAGAATATAAATTATATGATTATATAMAATTCATAAAAAAAGACAAATAAATCTTGGGTATTATAGGTATTGTCTTGCTAAGATTATCTTTTGGAAGATCCCTATTGTTTAGGAGTTGGTTTTGGAGAATACTTATTTTCTTAACAAATTAGGATTTTTTTATTATTATTAGGTAGTTGAGTTTTATTAGGATTTGTGAGTTTTCTAATCCTATTTATATAGGTAGGAACCACAAGTATTGGGCATATTCAGTATTCAACCTCCTATTACAAAACTTTTTGTTTTTGCTTCATGATGATATGCTAAACACTTTATTCCGATTGAAGTACTAACAAAGTGTTGATTTAAGAATAATCGTGAGTTTTAATTTTTTTTATCTTGATTATTTGTAAGTATTTATTTACTCTCTACTTTTCGGGAAGTTCAGGTATTCAGTTTAGTTGGTTAATTAAGTGGTAACTTGATAGATTATGCAATTCTTGTCATGTGAGTAGATAATCTAATCCAAAACAGATTAGTTTTGAGTTTGTTGGTTATGAATTGGGTGTCTCTAGAGTTTAATACTATTGGACAACAAAAATCCTAGAGTTTTATGAGGATTGTCGTTTAGATTAGGGAAAATTAGTTGTTAGCAGGTTTCCAAACAAYTATAACCAATTTATTTAAGATAATTAAGTTATTTTGCATCTGGGATCGATTGGATAGAAGTAATGTGGAATTAGTGTCTTTAACTGGATTCTTATCGTATATTTTTTTCCAAATCTATTTTCTATTTATTCATTTTCTTGTGATTTGTTTACTTTAGAATAATCGGTACTTTTTTAATCTCTTCAAAACCTCCATTGTTTGTGTTTTACCTTAGAAATTGACTCGTCGATTCAATGAGGAGATGACTTTACTCTTCACTATACGATTTTACTCAATTGAGAGTAGGTTAATTATTTTTTGTAATGACACGCCAATTTCTCAGTCTTCTTTCTTTATTTAACATTTCAGTTTCAAAAGTAAAAAGAACTTGTCAACATACAATTATGCATTAACTATTATGCTCTGCATTTTTGCAATGCAAGAAGCCATCTTTTTCTCTATGCTGTATTTTCAAGAACCAATCGACTGTATTACAGAAAGCTACACCTCAAAGTTAGGAGCAGAGCAGGTGAAGAGAGTAGCACGGAGCAGAGCAGGTAAGAGTAGTTGCACGATTAGATTATCAAAATAATATTATTGCAATRAGCTCTTCATTTGTTTGATTTTAAGTGTTTAATTGAGAAACATGACTAATGTCTTGAAGTGCTAGGCAAATTTATGGCTTACATGAAGAAGCTTGTATGATAGTCATCTTGGATTACATGGTTGTATTCGAAGACCTATTTCTTAATTCAATAATMTGAATTGATGAACGGACAATAAGTTTTATTAAAATATTAGAGCTTAATTGATATTTTACTTTCACTAAGTTAATAAAGGAACTACTTAAGTTGTAAAAAAATATTACAAATTATATGTCATAATTTTACAACCTCAATGTTTGACTATAGTTAGTAATCTTTTAGTGACGTTTCATATTTTGAAAATTCAAATATATTCTAGTGACCTTTTATATTTTTAAAAATTTAAATTAAATTTAAATTTAAACTAAATAAGGTTATTATTAACATTATTAACTTTAAATTTAAATTAAATAATATTATTATTGACATGAAGATTTCCCTTATGTAACTACTTGTGATGTATCATATAGAGAAATAAAAGTTTGTTTTCATATATTCATTCCCTACATGGCAAAAACACTTAAAATAGTAACGGTTCATTCCCATAATAGGTTGCTTTTGTGGTGCAATAAGGCACTTGCAGCCTCCTGCGAATTTTAACATGTACTGCCAYTGGAGCGTAAGGGTCATTCCTCTTTTTATACCCTCGCTACAGGAGCGAGAGACAGGATTCGACCTCCCAATGTCCAAAGATACAAGGCTTTAGTCTAACTCTAATACTACGTTAACCCACAAAAGTTAACTATCATAGAAGTGGAGCATAGAGGAACAAAATTGTTCAAAAAAATATTCTCACTATATTGTAATATTTGAACATAGTATGATAAATGCAGATATACATATAGAAGCATAGAAGCATAGATATAGATATAGAAGTACTGACATAAATGTAGATATAGATATAAGCCAAGTCCATTTTTGACTAAATCAAATCCTATTATCTGTAATTATTACGTCACCTTGTGGGCAGCCCGGACAGCCCCTTGCTTCTCAACCGCCAGCGAAAAGAAAGCCAAAAGCAAACTCATCCCACGCRTATCCACGTGTGCAATGTCCCACGAAGACCGTGATATGCACGCCCCAGACCGATCCCAGGAAACCACAGCACCGCTTGTATAATTTACAAAATTCCAAAATACATTAATCGCCTCTCTTTCCTTTTGCCGGCTGTTTCCCCAAATCAACCCCGCCCTCCCAAAATTGAAAATTACTGAAGAAACARAAGGATTTGAATAAAAAAATAATCATTCACAAGGAGAAGGAAGGGAAAAATATTTTGATACGTACATCTGTGTATCTGGTTTTTAACTGATTCGATTTCCGGTGATGGTGCGGACGTTCGAGATGGTGGAACCACCGGCGGTTTCTGCAGCTGTGGCGCATGGCCTCAAAGACGCTTTGAGCTGGTGGGACCAAGTAAATGAATCGCCCGTTTGGCAAGACCGTATATTTCACGTGCTTGCTGCGCTCTACGGAGTCGTCGCCGCCGTTGCTCTCGTAATATTTTCAATAAATTTTGAATCTATATATTGAGTACAATTAAAGATTACAAATTGTTTAATTACCTCCTATTACAATCATGAASATGGATTCGTTTATCTTTATGTGGTCTTTTTATTATTTTTTAAAATCTTGTTCTAGATTAGGTTGGCGAATTGAATTTGATGTTCAAGATGTGCTCGATTTATTATAATTTAGAACTTTTAAGAATCTTGCAATTGGCTTAACTATCCCCGTGTTTTCGTTGAGAAGATTCTGTGAGATGTTGGGTTAACGTTGACCCGACCTTTTAATTTGTTTCTTACTTGGAATTGGATACGTCTGCACTTGGAGACAAGTAGACTAAGAATGTTTCTGTAATTGAATTTTGAGTCAATTTCTTATTAAACAGTTTTAAAGTTAGTATAGAGCTTTAGTATGGTGCTTTATGTTGAATTGACCTTTCTAATATTTTTGATGGTTTCCTGATATCCATCATATAGGTACAACTGGTTCGTATACAATTGAGAGTACCTGAGTATGGCTGGACAACACAAAAAGTCTTCCACTTTCTCAATTTCTTGGTGAATGGGGGTTTGTACATTTTAGTTGSTCTTGCAGATGTACTAAAATATTTCTCAATATGGTGGTTGAACTAATGGTTTTATTTGCCTGCTATAATGTGACATGATTCTTTATGTATTTACGTAATGAATATGTCATTCTTTGAGATCATTTGTTTTTGTCTTCCCTTAATTTTTGTAATAGTTATCTGAATTTGGTTTTTTTTCTTTGTCAGTTCGATGCTTAGTTTTCGTATTTCGGCGGGATGTTCAAAAGTTAAATCCTGAGGTTAGGGCCRCAACTTGCATTACTCCACCAATTTGTTTGATTTGTTCTTGACTTGTCTTACTTGCTCRCGTCATATTTGATAGATAGTTCAACACATCTTGCTTGATATGCCAAGTCTTGTCTTCTTCACAACTTATGCTCTTCTAGTATTGTTCTGGGCAGAAATATATTACCAGGTATGTAACTTTTTCCAATTTTTTAAATAAATTTTTTTGTTACATTTTCTTTGCACATTAAGTGCTTATTTTGCTTTTCTTGATTTATCTTTTGAATCATCGTTCGGTGTATGGACTATTTGATTCCTTGCTGGTCCTATGTCCTGCAAGGTATGATATTGGATATGTATTATGTGTGGGAAAGATTTGGATTCTTTTGAGTGTAGAGATCAAGAGAAGGAGAAGATAGACCTGCCATTGACAAATAATGGCCAGCTTTTGATAGATAATAATGTACTGTCTATAATTGAGGAAAGTGAGTTCCTTTACTTAAATTCTAATTTTGGCTTATAATAAATATTGATGGGTGTGTCCACATCCCCATGGGAAATGAATGGGACACGCATACCCATCTCCAATAGTTTGGCTAGAGTCTATACTTATCTTGTTTTTCATTAATATTTGCTGATCTAATCTTCAGCTTCTCATTTCAATTCATTGTAGGCACGTGCTGTATCCACGGATGGGTTGAGGCCAAGTTTCTTTACAATAAATGGGATTGTGTATGCTGTTCAGGTGAAAATTTTATCCATTTCTATTTTAACAAAAACTGGTGCTTTGTATAAGTTTCAAAGACGTGTTGGACAGGTCTTTTCACTTTTCATTTTTTTACCAATTTAAGTTGTCCTTATCTTTTTGTTCTTTATATAACTGTGATTTGGGTTTTTCTTCTGTGACTTTTTCCCCCCTTGTTAATTAACTTTTCTGCACTCTTGGTTATTTTTTTTTCTAACTTTATGTCTTTGGTCAGTCAAAATGAAGCCACAGACATTTCTATATCTTGATTAACTTTCAGACATTAACAACATTTCCGAAAAATACTGAACAGGAAAAACATTTGTTAGGCATTTTACTTGAAACATGATTAACTCTAGTTTCCGTCCATCATGCACTGAATGKTCACCAGTAAGCCTCTAAGGACAATTAAAAACATATGGTAACCCCTGCCCCGGGGGGGGGGGAGGTGACGGCTGATAGATCTTTGTCTCTTTGATCCTTGGTTGATATTTTTTTTCTTAAAACTCTGAGGGTATAGATATTGATTGGCTAGGATCTGAATCTGTACATCACTTTTCTTGTCCAAGATGCTTCTAATCAGTAAATATAATCCTGGTGGAGTCAAAGCATTCAGTAGCACTCGCAACTACTYGAGTTGATCTCATTCACTACTATTGTGAGATGGAACTATAATTGCATACTTTCTAGCATAACAAGGTTCCCGGTAAGCTTGAATTGACAAATACGTTATTGAATTTAACAGTCTCTAATACGCATAATTGAGATTCACTTTAAAAGTGTCTTAAAAGCCTATTGTAATCCAGCCTTGTACATTTTAGGGAAAAAAAAATATGCGTTTTTTGAAGTGTTGTGTATAATGTACTGTCATTAACTTATTTAATGGGACCCATCGCGTTTTGCAATCTGACTTGCCAAATAGTACTCTTTTACCCGCTGGACTTACAAAAACATTTCTACTTATGCATCAAGTTGTATCCTCTGTCAACTCAAATGGGAGGGAGGCCCACGTGAGTTGCATGCTGTTTTCCAGTGGCAGAAATGTTGTCTCGGATGTCCAGAACTATTGGACCACTTTTTTGTCTATTGAAAAGCGCTCTAATGTTTTTCCAACTATGAAGCAACTTAATATTTGGCCATCTAATATACCTGCTACCATGGTGATCCACAACATAAGACAGAGAACGAGCCACCATCATGGAGGTTGGGGTTTGCCTCCTCGTAGCAAACTAGTATATGGTCTAAGTAGAACAACGCAAGGCAAGTGCTCGCATGTCTCATGGCCTAAGTAGCAAACTAGTATATGGTCTGGTCACCCTCAATCCTGATCATATTAACTTGTAGAATCGTCACTTTTCCTCCTCGTGAAGCTGGAATGAAATGCTCGTGCTTGACCATTTTGGATGTGGGCTCGATGTGTTGATATATAGCTATCCTGTTGCGGAGCCACTTTGTGGGATGATGGCAATCTTTGAAATGATTATTTTTATATATCACTATGATCTTGGAATAGAAATTGTTAAACATTCAGCAATAATTGTGCGCTAGATGGGGAATTTGGATAATCGTAGGTTGCATTTGGGTTGCTTTTAGAATCCAAAACAGAACCTTCTTTTGGACCAAAAACTCATTTGTTTTACTTCATCCGAGAAAGGTTCTCTTTTTCAATAAAAAGCTCTTTGTTGTCCTTCTTAGACCCCCCCTTTTTAAATCACAACCTACGCTGAAAAACGAAAGTGCTTTTCACTGTTCATTTTTCCAATTTCCTTTACCTTCAAATATACAAGCATTTGACATCGAATGTTTTAAGTGCATAATCGATTATCTTCCCAAGGATATTCGACTATGTTATTGTCCTTAATTGACTACAAAAATATGCGAGTCTCATTTCCTTTGTTTTGTTCGTACATTATTTATGTATATCTATAATGTATGTCATTTTTATTTGTCAAATTTTTATACAATAAGTTATTAAAAATTTTGTCATATTGCAATTAATTATCTAATGCATGTAATAAGATGTTGTATTTAGATGTSTTATTAAGGTTATATGGTTGCTGCTGTTTTACAAGTCATAATCTATGTTTTTAATTATATGAAAATCCACAATTAACTTTTTGAGAAAAAGGAAAACTACAATTCTATTAACATTGAAAAGAAAACAAATTCTTTAGCGTAATTGTTAGTCGATTAAGAGGATATCTTAACCGACTATTACATTATCATAGCCAATTAAGATCCACATCTTGATCAACTATGACAATGTTGTTGGTTAAGATTTTACATCTTAATCTACAGTTTCTTATTTTGATTTTGCTTTGCTAATTTTTAAATCTGAAAATTACAAACCTAAACTCCTCACCCAAAATAACCTTTTAATCAAAAAACTATTTATCTTAAAAAAATTYAAATTCCAAAAATTTAATTTTCCTGCCTTCTTCAGCCAAAATATCTTTCTTCAATCAAAAAATTTTCCTCCATCCTAAAGCCAATCCAAGTGGACCCCTAGAAGGTAGCCAATTTTGGGAGAAGTGCGGGGTTTAATGATTTTACAAAACCAGAATTGGCATTTTCTTCTTTCTGGAAAACAGACTTTCGGAGGGTATCCAGTTTGAGTTGGAAAACAAAATAAGATAGAATGTGCAAGTTGAGGATGTGATGCATTAGCACGTGTAGTGGCTCATATCCAATGATTTTGGTAAGTGTAATTGCCACTRTATAGGTTGCTCGCCAGTTAAGAGCACTCTTGTCTGAATTCATTGCTGAGAGATAATGTCTTTGATTTATTGTGTGAAAATCTTTGCAGCAATGAACTTGGGATTGTTGTCTTTTTTTTTTGTGCGAGTGTTTTGTGAGACATGTGATTGCTTGCCTATAGTCCAATTTCTTTTAGGAATGGTTTGTTACATGGACAGAATCTGACACCAAAAGACATTGTTGAGAGGTCAGATTGGACAAATTTCAGTCCTGTTCTTGTGTTATCTTGAATGGAGATATGTATGATTCAGTTAGCATCTCTGTTGGAATGACCATAAGATGGTTTTCGGGAGTTGGGAGTGGGGAGGGTGGGTTTGGCGTCACAAGTTTATCAATCTTTGCAACGTGCTTGAATTGTGGAATTTGCAATTGCTTGCTCTATTACTCTTTTCGGCTGGTTTGGGGGTTTATAAGAGGGAAGAAAAGAGGAGAAAATATTAGCAAGGACAGAAGAGAGGAGAAGGGAAGCCAAAATATAATTTATGTTGTTTGAGTGTTTGGGGAAGGAAAGAGATTATTTCTTTTTCTCTTGTCTAGGAGTTGGGACTGGAGAGGAAASAAAATTCTTTTTTTCCCCAAAAGCAATTACAAATTTATCCTTCCTTCTTTAAAATATGTTTGTTGAATTCACATAGGTTATTTCTTTCATTTCCTGGTGGCCATTGAAGCTGACCAGGGTTTGACTCCATCATCCATTTCTTCCTCCCACTTTTGGAAAGACAAAGAGGGTTATTGCTTCCTTCATTGCTCTCCATTTCTTTCCACTTTAAACTCCAAAAAATGAGAAGGTCACTCACTTTTCACTAATCCTTTCTTTTGTCTCCATTTCTCTCCTTCCAATTTAGCACTTGGTGCTTATTTAGCTTTATTCTGCTTCTTTGTTTCTTAATGTTAATCAATTTAATTAGTTGTTAGCTTATCTATTTCTTCATTGCTCAACCTGTAATTAATCACTTTGGATATGGAACTAAGCTGTGTTTTGCTGTAGAATGTGCAGTCTATTTACCTCCTTATCATTTTCACCTGTGCTTTACAATTAGCATTTTGTTGGACTCTTATGGATTAAGGGAAAGCGAGTGACCTATTAGCCTTTATTATTTTGTTTTATGGCTCAATAAAATGATTAATCTCTGGTCCTTAATATATCTTTCCCTCCCTGCTCAGGAAACTAAACAACCACTATTATATAGTATAGTTCTTTATATAAGATTTCTCCCCCTCCTTGGTTGCCCGGGAGAGAGAGCGATCACTATGTAATGGTATAGTGCTCTTCATATATGTGTGTGTGTGTGTGTGTGAGTAATTATATACTGACCTGTGTTTATCAGATTAGAATTCAACCAAAAAATTTAAAAACATGGAAAAAATGAAAAGGGATTCCAAGTGAAATAGTCATGCAGGAGAATGATTTCAGATGTTTTAATTTGCTATCCCTTTTTGTTCCTGTGGTGAAACCCAGTACTTCCTTTGTATTCAACAGGATTGATAATAAAAACAGGAAGTAAGGAGTTGGAAAAAGTCGATCACCAATTCCATATGTTAGTCCTAGACGAGTAATTCATATGATTATGTTGATGATGCGTGACAAAGTCGCCATGCTTGTATCATTATGCTTGTGAATTTTGACATGCAATGCTGGCTGAAAACATAGCTGGAATGTAGTTAAAAGGAATAAAGAAGAATAGAGGGAAGGTAACAATAGGACCACTTCTATAGATTTTTATATGTTAGGCAACACTGCTTCGCCTTCAAAGTTCTCAATATTATTACTCTTTCATTTGAAACTGAATGTCCATATTTCTATTTTGAATTGTCCCACAAAGGAATTTCAACTTCCCTAAAATGATTTTATCATGTAAACTGCCAGCACAACCTCTGTAATTTAAGAGAGATGAATTCCAGTAACACACAAGTCCCATCACTGACCTCCTTGATTATTAAGGGTAATGTGGCAATTTATCTGTACAAGGTCTGTTGTTCTACTAAATCTTTGTGCAAGTGGATGCGGACGTGCACTTTGGGGTAGAGGGTGTACTTGATTTGTCTCAAATTAAATGGACCTTTTTTGGCTTGGCATGACATTTTAGGAGAGATTTTGACAGCTAAATGTTTTCTATTTTACTCTCACTAGTTGTGGAGGGTGCAAGTGGCTAGTAGTTTACTAAAGACAAAAAAGAATGACTAGGAAGTGAAATAGTTAATTACGTGAATACAAGTGGTACTTGTGGTGGGTTTGCGGGAACAAGCACGACCCGGTAGGGGCAAAAATGAGAGTTTGCATTCATTAGAATATTTAACTAAGGGAACRTGGACAGTATTTTGCAATGACTCGAAAGTGTAATGAAGCCACTCATTTTGGGACAGGGTATATTATTTTCTCTTTTCATCTTTTTTTTTTTTTTGGTTGGGGGTGGGGGGGTTGGTTGGGGAGGTGGTGAAAAGACCCAGTTTTCCTCTATAGGAATTCACATTGTTTAAGAACTCTGTGGACCTTTTCCTAGTTCAATTAGGATTAAACTCCTAACAGGTAAAAAGGAAAATCTCTTGAATCCCTTGGCACTGGAATGGGGAGTCTCCTCAAGGAACTCGAGCAAAACAACTAGAATTCCTAATTCGAGTGAAAAGTAATATACAGAAGTTGATTTAGAATGATAAGTACTGACTACCATTGAATACTAAAAAGCCTCCAAAAAATCTGGAATTATTATTCCAAATTAATAAATTTGAAAATGTAATATTCAATATTCGTATGCTGCATGTGATCTAAAGTCTACTTAAAATGAATGAGCTAAAAAATTCCCAGTTCGTTAGCCCTGTCATAGCTGCATTAACTTTGTTATCAAGGGTGAAAAGGGAAAAAAAAAGAAAAAGGGAAAAACATAAAAGGAGAGCACATCTAGTTTGTGAGATATGTCATTCATGGCCCTTTATGTCTTGGAAAATGATCTACTTAATCCACTAGAGGATGTTAGAGATAGGGATGAGCAGTGGTTGGCATGCATGGTKATGKCCCTCCTTTACCTTCAAAACTTACTGATTTCTGTAATTTTTCAACATAGAAAATAAAAACTACTGTTTAGTCTCAAATTTTACATGCTTTGACATTGTCCTCATCATAGTCCTCTAAAGTTTATCTGGTCCCGTCAGATGTTTCTATTTCTTGTTCACATCACCTATATCTGATCTTTTATAATGTATTGATGCAAGACTTTTTCGTCAATCTCTTTGTATATACTTTTTTTTTTCTTTTTTTGGTTGTCCTTGACAATGCTGAAACGCTAGATGTAATATGTTGTGGCCAACATTGAGACAACATGGATCACTATTCATACTAATATAATTTGGGAGTTTTACCTAAATATGTAGAACGCTTAGCTTCTTTTCTAGGAGCTAAGTTGAAACTTCAACACTGTTAGGAATTACTTGGTTGATGTTTTTGCTGAACTCTATGAACTCTTGCTTGTTTTGAAGAGTTGATACTTGAAGTTGGTCATTTGGAGGACATTAAATATTACACATGTTAAGTTTTGCGTATGAACTCCTATTAGCAGTGTAGCTATTATTTATGAGTTACATTCTAATATTGTTTTCTCATCTGAGTCGGCAGTGTTAACCACATTTTTTACCATAAGGCTATCGTAAAATCATTAGGAACTTGGAGACTTCTTTTGTGTCTGTGCTTTGTCTTCTTGTTAAATATCTAACCCGTATCAGAGATCTATCTACCTGGAAAAATCGATGATCAAACATAGAGGAAAGCTCTCTACTTCTTGCTGATTCAAGTATTGAAGCACGATTTTTGTTCCCAATTAAGAGTATTGAATGGCATACTTAAGAAACTTATTTTACACCAAAATTTTTGTTGCTCGATTCAATAARTTAGTTATTTATTTATTCTTCTTCTGGCGAAAATACTGATCGATTGGATAGTTCATTTTAATTGTCTACTGAAATTCTTTTTCGAGGAAACTTGCTGAAAAGGGGTCCTGCAGGGGCTGGGTGGTCGGGTGGGGTAAGGGAGGGCGCCTCTTCAGACAAATAATATGCTAGATGACGCATTTTTCATGGAAGAATATGTCCATGCTACTTACTAAAGAAATCAGTTTAGCTTCCTATTGCCTTTTGAATCTCTATTTTCCAAATCATTATGCAGCTATTCATTTTTTTTTCCTTTTTTCTTTTTCTGTTTATGTTATTATTACATAAATAACCATGCCTCAATCTGACATACACTGATTTGCATGGAAAGTTGCTTTGGTAGATTGGTGTCTGTTAAACTGCAGAGTACTATGTGCAGGTCCCCCCCCCCCCCCCCCTTTTCTCTTTTTAATTGTTAGTTAACTTAAGCTTGAATTGGTTGCAGATTATCTTGTGGTTTATTATATGGTGGAAGCCTATCCCAGCTCTGATCATCTTATCTAAGATGTTCTTTGCAGGTTCTTGTTTTTTATATTTAACCTTCAGTTCTGTTAAATGCATGTCTTTCTTGAAACTCTTTCAATCTGTTATAATATTTTTGAGTTGACAGGYGTATCTTTATTTGCGGCGCTGGGGTTTCTGCTCTATGGTGGAAGGTAAATTATGGATATTCATCTCTTAATACCTGTAAGCAATTTTCTGGAATTCTGCAAGCAATCTTATGGCTAGAATGTTACATATACATTTTTTTTGTTGGTTTAAATTCTTAAATAGATTGCGTTGAGGCTAGGCCTCAAGGGCTATAGATATGATATACAGTTCTTTCAAGCACACCTCCCCCCAAAAAAGAAAGAAAAGAAGAGGTCAACTTTTATGTTTTATTAGTGATTCTTAAAGCATGTTTTATTTCTTCTCTCATCTCTGATTGATTATGGAGTTGGCATCGTAGGTTGTCTTATTATGGGATTCATGTGTTTTAGGCAATGAACAAGTGCATCTTTCTTGTTTTATTAGAGGTGAAATATTTGCTTCGAGTATAATTTATTGTTCTCCTGGCTTTTACAGTTAGCTGCTGTCACATGTTTGCTTGCTTGTCTACCTAGTTTTCTGTCAATAGGAACTGAAGCTAGTAAGTAGTAGAAGTGTCAGTGGACAAAAGCGCTCTAAGGCTAAGACCTCTTAAGGGCGTGGAAATTTTCTTCATTGTATTAAACTTTGTAGGATTTGTTCATGGTTTCTTTTCCTTTATTTTGTYGGCAAACATCTGGGTGATATGAATTGAGGTTGAAAATTTTAATTTCATATTTTATTCTATTTTTTCTCTTTGTGGTGGCTCTCTCTTAAAAAAGGAACACAAGAAAAGGGAAGGCAAAACTTTAAGGGTCTATTAGAATAAAAATAACCTTTCTACTTCTACTGTGTATTTGGTAATGTGCCGAGTGGAGAAATAAATAATTAGAAAGAGTGCTTGTGTTCCTTTGTTTTCTGATTGCTAAGAGATTCTTTACTGAAGGTAATCACGTTCAATACTATATTTTTATTTCTGGTTGGTGAAATTTTTAAGCAGTCAAAGGAGATGAGAAAACTTAAATAGGTCAGAACAATCCATATTCTGAAGGCCTTATAGCAAACAATTTAATTACTATCTTCTAGAATCTTAGGAAGAAGTTTTGTGATTGATAGTTGGCATCAAGTATAGATTATGTTCAAAACTTGGCTAAAGTTACCTATGCATTTTATGTGTTTTGAAGTATCCTAGAATCTATACTAAAATTAAGTAGGTGGCTCCATCTGCAGAGTGGAAGTAAATCTTTGAAGAGGAACTGATCGTCTTAGCGTTAGTGCATTATGTGGCAGAATTGTTATCCTTCCAACTTTTATTATATATTTCAACCTTGGCTGAATGAGTTTGTCTCTGCATATGTTTATATACTTAATGCAGAACTCTAATCCCATTTTTCTTACATATTTGTCCCTTGGCTGAATGAGTTTGTCTGTGTATATGTTTATATATTTCTATCTTCAAAGTTATATGTTTCCATATTTTCATATGGAGTACTTGTAAATTTACTTTGCCTAATCTCAGTTTTATCATTTTCTCGGGATACTATACCGGGCTTATCACTGCTGTACTGCTTCATTCTTTCACCATCTATTAGGGATTTTGACCTGTCTACTGCTGATATGGGTCAAAGCACAGCAACTTGTATTATGTTGTAGTATATGGTGTTTGTAGGTTCTTCGGGTTTTTCAAATGTAAGGTGTTTTTCTACCTTGCATGTGGCAATATGTCAACTGCAAGGTTTTCTTTCTCCAAAGTGGGACCAAAATATGCTGGTAATAAAACCTTGCGCATGCTAAGCACAAGGTTCATGACTTTCACGCATGGCAAGCTTGAAGTCAATGATTTTCTTATTTTATATAGTGATGTAATCAATTTGGTAATGCTGTCTATTTCTTCCTTTTTCCCTCATGTGAAACCACCCCGACTCATCCTTTAAAATGAGATTTTGAGGCTTTTACTGGTCCTCCCTCCCCCCCCCTCCCCTTTTTTGTCTTCTGTTCCTTGCAATTTATTTCGCAGAAAATCTGGTTTTCTTCGATCTTCCTCGTTGAAGGACTGCTGTTAAGTAGTCTCCCTCTTCATTTATCTGAAACCCACTCCAGACCAACGTTTAAGGGGACAAAACTAGCAGTTAAAGGAGCCTTGTCAAATGTAATAAGATTTTTTTTGCATAAGGCAGCTTTAAGTAACAGAAAGCCTAACAAGTCATTATCTTAACCATTTCTTTTGTTTTGAGATGTGATGAAGAGCCCCTTCTGTTAAGACCCAACAGTAAGACTTGAACACTATAACGAGGATAGATCGTCCTTTAAAAACAACATGTCAGAGTTATTAATATGCTACTATATACGTCATTCTTGGGGGGGAYGAGGTACTGAAGCACCTCAAGCTTGGCAAGTGTGAGGTGTTACTTTGACCAGAATATATTAATTTCAATTTGGTAAGAAAGAAATTCTGACCTTGTGTTAGCAAATTGCGAGGACCTCACAAAATGGCATATATTCCACATACTGAAAGTTGACTGCACTTGCAGTGTTTTGTCCTAATTGGCACTAAGACTGGTGAAAAGCCCCCATCTCTATAGGATTTTATCAACTTGTTTACAACTTCTGGATATGTCCTTCCAACCATGTTTATATCTTTGAGTTGAACAAGTCCTGTCATCTTACATCTGAAATCTCTTGTTCGACTTGTGAGTGCGGCATTATCCTTATAGACCTAGACTTCAAATTTATAGGGTACAGTTAATATGGCTATTTGAAGTTATATAGTGGTTACATAATGGCTTCACTTAATGAATGGATGTGCCAATATATGTTTTTTGTTGGGGCATGCTTAAGATGTGGGTTGGTTGTAGTTAACTTTTTAGTACAGATTCCATAATCAACAATGTCTAATATACCAGTTAATAATTCAGTTTCTTGTTAATAACAAAGTTTAAATAGTTACTCTTGCTTTCTTTTGTGTTGGTGTAAATTTTGCACTCTCTGAGATATTGTTGTCACTAAGGAAATTGACCATTGGGCTGATATTTTTGGACAGAAATTGACTTAGATGTTCTTGGACATATTATGAACATGGGAATTTGGGTTATATTAAGTGGAACTGAAATCTAAATGCGAAACCCTAACTAATTTTTCAATTCACTAAATACTTGATGTGTTATATTGTTTGATGATCAGTTAATTGGATTTTGAAACTTTTTTTCTTACAATTTTGTCCCTTAKCTTATGTCTTTCAAAACATGGTACATCTATAATTACGTTAGAATTCCACTCGATAGTATTCTTAAAATAAAAAGCAAAACTAGCAAGGAGAAACTCCTAACTGATTACTTGCTGGATAGGATTTTCTTTTTTTTTTTTTTCATCTGTTGTATAAATTAATAAATAGCAAAATAATTAACTTAAAGAGCCAAAATTCTCAATTAACCTTTCCTCTTGGTTACTAGGATTTGGCAAATTAGCATGTATAAAATGTTGATTTCCTTCTAATTAGGCCTATTAGTGATAGGAAATTATTGTTATTATTATTTTTAAAGTTCAATCTTTTTTACTGGGAACCAGAGAAAGAAAAGCTTAGGAGGTGTCTACTGAAGAAATGTAGAGGGAAGAATGTGTAGTATGAGACGAGAAAGAATTGGGATAAGGAAGATATATGGTTACTTTAGTAATGTAACAGATTTTCAAAATTACATGAGTGATCTCTTTACTACTTAAAATGTATGGACATTTTAAGAGGCACTTTTTTGTATAAGTGGGACTTTATAGTATCACGAGCGGAACTCAGGAGTTCTTAAACCATTTAGTTTTAAGCTGTTGATTAATTTGTCAGATAGATCACAAGTTTAATCTTATGGAACTTGATCACTTCGGTCATACATTTGATATGTGAGACTATTTATGAGACTTCTAATAAGTCCTATTATAGAAATTTTAGATGGCTGGTAAATCGTAAGTTTCCTAATATGCAAAAATCCTTCTCTTTCTAGGGAAAAGAAGACATACTAACATAAGTTTTTTCTTAATGGAACTCTCTACATAAGGCTTTACGGTTCTTAGATTTGGAAAATTGGAAGACCAAGGGACTATATAAATTGTTTATTTTCTTTGGTGAATTCGTGACCTTTCCCCTTATTTTATGGCTCAGCTCGAGTATGTAATTCTGCTGCTGCTTGTTCCTGATGGCTCTCAAATTTTTCTGAAATCTATATGTTCCAATTGTTTCTTTCTCTTATGCTCAATTTTGACTTTTGCCAAGTTTGGGCTCCTTTGAGCGTTTTGTCCAATCACCTTCTCGCTCGAAGTCAATCTTAATTCTTTTTTCATCCTTAGAAACATTGCTGTGAAGTTTTTGATTCATGGTGTCTAAGAAACTGCTTCACTCTCGGTTTTGCTTCCATCCATGTTGCTTTCAACTATGTTTAGCTATGTTTACATCCATAGGAAGTTTTCCTTGACATTTGTCTTATATATATGGTCCGACCTGCAATTCCTAGATTGTCTCCGTCTCAATTGATGCTGTGTGAGGATAAAATTTCTCAGCTTACTATAATGGTGATGTAGGATGCACAGACAAGATTAAGGGCATATTTTATARTGCAATTCAACACTTACAACTGAACCAATTAAGAGCTTATCACATTAAGACTTCKTTATAACATAACTTCGAATGCCTTAAGAATTCAATTGCCTCTTAAATCCTTTTATAAACTTTAAGTGATAAGATTTTTACTTAGCACTTATAACTTAATACATTTAGACGTATGAGTTTAATACTTTCTATCTACTAGAAAATATAACCATAGTCTCTTCTATTCTCTCCCCTAATTTTCCTTCTCAATTACTGATCAATATAAATCGCCTCCACTAATGGAATAAAAAAAGATAAAAGTGTAGAAATGATAGCATTYGAAGTTTTGCTAAATTGGTTTTTATATGCTCTAACCAAATTCAATATTAATATTAAGGTGTTCAGATATTCAACTACTTTTCAAACTTCAATCTTCAAATATCRGTGTTCAGACTTTAGTTTTATCAAATGAGGCCTAAAAGGATTTAGAAGATCACATAAAATATCTATCAGACTTGAAGATATGTTTTATTGTTTGGAACAAAGATCGAGTCTCGTAATAGTTGAATGTTTGTTTCTATGGGGTTTGGTCGAGGTTGTTTTAGTAATTTTCAACTTAATGTAAAAAAGTTTAACTGCAGTCAATCTGCAATAAGTATTTTGTCAAAAATTTCAGCTATTAAGTTTCCTAGGATTCAAGTCACTTAGTGTTGAACTTCTCTTAGCTTGGAAGTAGTCCTTAATGTAGTTTTGGATGTCTAATATATAACATTGCTACAGCTTTGGATGGGGAGGTGGTTATTGAATAGTGACTTGGAGCTTGTTTTRTTGTGAGTTTTTTCTTCTTTCCCATCTATTCTCTTGCTACGGTTYGAAATCTTGACTCTTCTCTCTTGGAAAAGTTCCACCATTGCTTCACAATTAAGCAACACSATATTAGCAAACACTCAAGCTGAAATGATGCTGCATCAAATGGATGTTTTGAGGAGATTGGATTGTGCTAAATGATTGGAAATGTGTAATGGCTTCACATTTCATAATTTCTTCAGTTTCTTATAGATGTCAGAAACTAAATATCATGCAAGATGAAGCTACTGTGTTGGAATTTATTGATGAATAGGCTTACCGACACTATTTGCATTTTGATCGCGTGGTTTATGTGTGTCATTTTTTGTGCGCTATTTGCATCTTCCGTTGTGTTGTGGCCTCCTCAATTTGACCTGTTGTTTCCTTCTTCCTTCAGACTCTTCTTAATGTTACAGAGGTTCCCTGTGGAATCAAAAGGAAGGCGTAAAAAGCTACAGGAGGTACGGCACTAGATTGTCAAAGGATCATCAGCCCTTTWCTATTATTAATTTCCTGTTTCTTATATAAATTCTTACTGGCATTTTGGCTCCTCCAGGTTGGATAYGTGACGACAATATGCTTTTCTTGCTTTCTTATCAGATGTGTCATGGTGAGAAACATTGGTGTTCATTGCAATATCAATATTGACTATAGACAAGATGGTATATTGTGACTCTAGTATTAAAAAAAAAAAAAAAAAAAATAAGTGTGCCATGTTGAAGAGATTGTTTCTCAGAATAGCTGTTTGACAAAATTGTAGTGAAGTGTGAAATGTATATAGGAATTAGTGTGCAGATCCTATTGTGCAAGATTGAAGGCGTTTAGGTCTGTTACTTCTGTATTGATACGTTATCCAACATCTATTCTATCATCTTGTTTTGGTTGTAGATGTGTTTCGATGCATTTGATCCTGCTGCAGATCTTGATGTTTTGGATCATCCTGTCCTAAACTTTATATATTACCTGGTAAGTTTCTATAAAAGCGAGAATTTGTTTTATGAAAAAATCAATGAGTTTGATCTTTAGACTGTTCTAYTTCCATATATTTATGCTTTAAACTTCTCAATACTGTTGAGAAAAATTTGAGTAGCATGTTTTATTTGTACTCTATTACTAAATATTCTGAAATTGACATCAGGATAACTTTCTTAAAGTTC
Source organism: Rhazya stricta (assembly GCA_001752375.1). Lineage (NCBI taxonomy): Eukaryota > Viridiplantae > Streptophyta > Magnoliopsida > Gentianales > Apocynaceae > Rhazya > Rhazya stricta. Next base: position 208,111 of record MEJB01000031.1, read on the forward strand.
CAGTCTGTTATGTGTATCAGCTTGTGTATTGCAATTTGTATTTTGTCTAAAACTCCTTTATACTGCTGAATAAAAAGGTCGTCTGTGCTTTGATACTTTAGGCACTTCACCTTTTCTTTTAAGATTCTGTTCAGGTGACCATATATATGCCTTGTATCTGTGATAAACAGTATGCTTGCATTGCATGGGACTTCTAGAAGTTAGTTTACTTCTCAAATTTGTGAGGAAGAATATTAAGACCATCCTGAAGATGTTTTACAACAATGGATTCTTTGAGACTGGTTTGCTGTTTTTGAAAATTTTTGCCATGTTAAATCCATTGTTTTGTTTTTCTCATAATATTCTCTATTGAGAATGTTGGTCTTGTATTATTGATTTCTTAAATAGACTTAGACGTGAAAATGCTCCTTGCAATGCTGGTTGTGTTCATTTTTGTGTTCTTTTTGCTTGTGCTTTAGTAATTTTGTCAGTGATAATTTTCTTCTGATTCTTTACAGTTTGTGGAAATATTGCCTTCTTCACTTGTTCTTTTCATTTTGAGGAAGTTACCTCCAAAGCGCAGCATCACACAGTATCATCCTATTCGTTGATCAAAGGAGCCAGATTAATGACTGAAAATGAGCTTTCAAGGTCAGGGTGATCATTAAATTTTTATGGTTCTTTAGCTGGAACTTTGGAAGCTCAAATTGTAGGCTGTGCTCATAATCTGTTGTGTATGGGGTAGTCAGGGATTGTAAAGTTCCAGCTTCATATCCTCTCTAGCAGATTGTAGCCATCTGGTTTTTAACTTGTCACCATTACAGAATTGTGAAATATGTTCTGGTGTCGTGATTGTGATTTTTAGATTTAATGATATTTGATTTTGTATTTGTGGCACCTCATGGTTTCCTCCTGCCTATGGTGAAGCTCTATAAATGAATGGTTAACAATTTGCCTACGATGAAAGCCCTATGCAAGGTTTCAGGTAGTGAGTCATTCGCAGCAGTTGGGGTGAAAGGTTCTACTATAATTAAGATGCTCACTTGAATGCGATTTCCTGACTAGATTTAGCGTTTATGTTTTAGATCAAAAGAGGACATTACCCTGAAGTCAATAGAGCCTCATTTCCAAAATGTGGTGAGTGCAGATACTGAATGCATATGCAAATGATGTGAGTCTTTACTAGAAGCAGATTTTTGTTACTCATAACAAAATTACAATGCGAGTTCAAGAAAGACTGGAGAGAGAAAAACCTGTTCTGCATGTCGATGGACCTCTTATGAACGACAAAGGTGCTGCTCTGGTGAAAGAGAGCTTAAGTGGTTGCTGGGTTTAGGAAGATATAGGATATAGGAGAAGAAAGAATTAGGTTGGTGAAATAGAATGGTTGGTGAATCTACCATTCTATATTTYTATGTGATCTTGTTTTTTCAGTATCTATTGGAGGTTGCTTCTTCCTTTKTTTTTATTTATACCCAGTGTATGCTTCAATATCTTCTGGCTTGGTGGATCCAGATATTTGATCAGGAGGGGGAAGAGATCAATTTCAGATTTCATCTATTCTATTTACCAAATCAAATCCGAGTGCAACCGTGTCATGTATCGCCGCTCGTTCGTTCAGTTTAGAAGATGGGGGAAATGGCCATCTAAGGGCACTAAGGGATAATATTGAAAGTTGGTCGACCTTGAAAGCGTTCGCCGGTAATTAAAGCATATTGTCTCGAAATCTCTGGGGTATTTTATTTATAGCATTTCTTGGTTACGCAATAGAAGGGGGCATTGTTCTCTATTTCTCGAGGCGTTGAAAATCCAAATCAGTTCAGAGATTTGGTTGATTTTCCCAGTTCAAATYATTAACCATTGTAGTAATTATGAAATGATGAGCCAGAATTAACAAAGTTAACAAAATCTCATTGAAATCTTAGATAGAACACGAAGGGAAAAAATCMCAGAAAGAATAAATAAGTCAGAATATGATACGAACATCTCTTTTGATTTTTGTGTTGCATTTTGCAATTTTCTTGATTATATCCTACAAATATATCGGGTATTAAGGTAGAAATAAATAATTGGCGAAGGGAATCATTTAAAATATGATCTCATACAATTACAATAGAGAGAGAGAGAGCAACTGCCAAGAGGATGTCTACTTTCCAATCGGAAAAAGGGTTTTAAATCATAAGGAAGTAACCTATTTGGCGTTCCTTTGCTGTGAAGAAATGAACGAAGCATCAAGACTTGGTGGAAGTAATACAGCGGTTGTTAGGAGAATCTAAAGATGTAATATCTGATCAGTTTCCTAACCAAATCCTGCCCTTCGAAGGTGTATTATAAGACAGTTCAAAGCCAACTGCTAAAACCTCACATTGCATGACATAATCAGAACTTGTGGAGCTCCGCAAGCAATTAAATCGAGATGTTGGAGATGGCATCATGGTTCTAGTTGACATAGTCAGTTCTGATTCTTTAAGGGAAATAATTTGTGAAGGCAATCACGAATAGAATACATCACATTTATCACGTGGAATGCATTTACTTCATAACTATACATTTTGTATTTCTCGATTAAGACTTGCCCAGCTTTCGCCTAGGCTAAATGACAAAAACAAATCAAAGGTCGAATAGAACATTAGATAAATTTCTTATAATACAAAGTAAAAGTACATAAAAGCTATTTACTATATGTTATGTGGCATGTCACACCTACAAGGCCTTAGTTGTAAACTCATAAATCTGTTAAAACATCTAAGCAATATTTTTAGATGTTAGAAGAGTTTTTTTTTTTTTTTTTTTTTACGGACCCACTACCAAGCTTCATATCTCAAGATTTTTGTAAGGAAAAAATAACCTGGTGATTCTAAAAGTACTTTTCACATATAAATAATGATATATGTATCATGTAATATATTTAACCTATATTATGGATATATTGTGTAGGTATATTAAAATGGAGCAAATCAAACCGTATAGAATCTCATATACAAGATCTTCAAGTAATAAGAATATCAATTTGTCTTTAAGAACATCAAGTCAACATAGACTAGGATACTAAGTACCTACTTTTAGTGTCTCTTATCTTTATGTACTTGTTTTCCTTATTTGATTCTTAGTCGAAGCTCTTAATTCTTGCCCTAAAAACTTTTGGAAATGTTTTCAAATGTGGCTTCTTGCTAAACCTTCTGAAAAAGCTTTCATTAAGGGTTTAACTTTGAGTTTAGGATTCTAGAAAACCCAAGGTTTGTGTATCTTAACTCCTCATTAAAGGCAAAGTTTTTAAAGTTCTAATATTCCATAATATTCCATGTAAAAGTCTAAAATCCCTCTAGTAGGGGTTCAGATTCTGCACTGGCATGTTTCGCTTGTTCGAACCTTAAAGGTACCAGTGTCCAAAACTTCATTCAGACACTAAAACCTTGAGACTTTCAGCCATCTGAAACGTTGTGATGCAGTGTTCAAAATCTCTCCAGTAAGGGTTCAGACTCAACAGCTAATAGTGAGCCTATTTTTCCCTCCGAATAGGTGTCCGAAGTTTAAAGCAATAACCATTTTTACCATTCAAAATGCCCCTATAAAAGTCAACTCTAGCTTGTTTGCCCCTATAAAAGCCAACTCTAGCTTGTTTCATTTCAAGAAGACAAAAAGTGAAATTGTGTAACCAAAAGAGYGATTACAAGTGTTTCCTTCAAGAGAATCTTTGAATACAAATTGCAAGCTTTCAAAGGGTATTTGAGCASTCAAAATCAAGAGAAGTACTTTTATTGTATCCAATCCCCGCATCAAAAAGAGTGGTAACATCTTTCTCTATCTCTTCTGTTGTGTTGTGATATTAAGATTGTTGTGAACATCATATCCTAGTTGAAAACGGTGAGCCTTAATTTCAAGGATTAAGGTATTGCAAAACCAGGTAAAGCTTTTTTGCATTCAAAAGTCCTTGTGATAAGTAAATTTGACAATCATAAGGGCATGACTCACAGTGGATGTAAATCCTAAAAGAGATTGAACCACTATATATCCTTGWGTTGTGTTTGTTTTTTCTTGCATTGATTTCCATCACCTACTTGCATTTATAGTAAACCTAACATTCACATTAATTGTGCACATTAACCGTTYGACAGTGATTCCCAAAGAACTTCAAAATATCTCAAGTGGGCTATACTTGATTAAATAGTTTTGGAGAAAAGTTCCGAGACTCAATTCAYCTCGTCTCTTGTGTTTTTCCATTGGTATCTGTTAGAYAGTCACAAGAGGCAATACAATCATCACACAAATATATATGGTAAACAAGTAATATAGAGCATTATTCTCACTGAGATTGAGTGTAATGTAATCTTGATGCAAAAATCCACTGTAAAATGATGATGAGATTAATTGGGATTGGGACTAAAAATGAAAGTTTGATAAAGATGATTTGATTTGCAACAATTACAGAATATAATCTCCAGAATATGATTAATTTTATGAGAAATTAGTTATAATTAATGATTCTCCTAAATTGTAATGGTTGCGCTGTCACACCCCCTGGGATCGGGCGAGATGTTATTTATCTTTCGACAGTAAACGATATCACTAACATCATCAAAAACTCGAAAGAAAATAGATACGACTCATAAGAAGTTAAAACTTAACGTCAAGCRTAACACATCCAACTATTTCCGAAGGAAACCCAAGCTAATGAACAACCTAGTTTACAACTCCATACAAATCTTACTACTTTTGTGTATAGTCAAATACCACTAGTCTAATAGTAGATAAGTAAGGCTACACGCTCCTAGTCTCCCAAATATCTTCCATCAACTTTCAGCTCACCTGCTACCCGATTCTGAGAAACATGTTAGGAAAAGAGGTGAGTTAGGTTTAATAAGTTTCATGGGTGGGTATATATGTATTGCAAGAGAAGTTTTCATGAATGAATCTGTAATAAGGTATGCAATATAGTAATTCATGGTAGTGGAAAATATTTTCTTACAAATACACAACAAATGGCTTAGAGAACAAAGTTTTGAAATCATAATATCTCATGATAAGTATATCAATACAATAAACCAAAAAAGGTACAATACAAATCATAACTGTTGGCAATAAACTCAAGAGGGTCAAGTTACCGGCCTTATAACCCCATGATACACATGTGATTTCAACTGTTACCCATGAATAGATATTTGCTATTACCTTTGCYGACTAGTATAGCAATCCGAGTCGGCCGTCCTCRGTTAACCTCCTAGCAAAGGGTGCGACCCTCCATGTACATTGTGGGTACTTAATGGTGCAGTTGTCTGCCCGCCACGTTCTCGACTCGCAATGGGAATGATCCACCAGTTTTAGCCATTTGTCAAATCTCGAGCACTGTCATCCAGACAGCTCCAGAGGCCCTTGCTCTGGGGACCGATCAAGTGGATTACTTTACCTGCCTTACTATACACAGTATCGTTGATAGAGTACTCCATCGTTGATAGACAAAATGGCATACACAATAAAAACTTCCCTCATGCAATATACACGGTCCACAAGTAATATACAGTGAATAAGAGTATTGTTCCACACGGATTGTTGGTTCAGAAGTGATTGTTTAAATTCCTAATAATATCAATAATTGATGGTTGTCATGAAAATAAAGTAAAATAATCTAAATTTATCTAATCACAAGGATTCAAAAACAATCACAGCAATCGCACAAATGAGATGATCAAGAGATTAAAAGTGAGTTAACCAAGAATCCCCAATGTACTAATGTCTAAAAAGTCAAAATGTCAATGCYGCAGACAGTTGCAGTAATGACTTCCGAGCAAAATGCTATAGCAAAGTTTTAGATATATTAGAAACACAAATCAAGACAGAAATGACCTCACTCTTTCAGTTTGTTAGTCCTTATTCCTATTCCACTAAGTTGTTCTACCAGTCGGAGTTGAGTTAGCTTAAGGAACACAAATAAAATTCAAGTCTCATATGATTTTATAGATGGAATATGAATGTCTCTAATATTCTATGGTATCCCCCTAAAATATTAAACCTTATCTCAAGATAACCAAACCCACATCTACTCAAGTTTTTCACCTCTTTCACTGCTTTTCGAAGTTTAAGAAGCTCACAAAAATGCTCTTTATGGTCAAGAAAACAGTGAATGTAAACAATATATAACTTTGAGTAAAACATTCATAAAAAGCAAACCTTGCTCAAATCGTTCAAATAGACATTAAATACATAGGTTCATCAAAACTCTAACCTCTAATAAGTTACTTCATGTTCTTAGATGAAGTGAGATACGATATGTGAAAGATTAACATRTAGAAATGCATCTCAAAATAATCACTAAGAAAAGGAGAAACAATTGCCTAAAGAGGTTGATRAAGTCAAATGGTGAAGGCTTCGTTGAAGTTTTCTTCTTCTTCTTCTCCCTCTTCTTCCAAACTTCCCTCTTTTTGCTCCCCTTTTCTCTCCTCTTTTCTCTCTGCTACGTTTTTTATAGTAATGCCCAAATGCCTCTCTTGTTTCAGCATTCCTCCCTTTTGTCCCATGAAGCTTGCCTTGAAAGCTTGGTAAAAAGGTATTATAAACACTTTTTACTTTTTGACTTTTTGCTTTTCACCTTTTTGCTTTTTAAYTTTTTGACTCCATAAATGGTTTTCTCTTTTATCGAATTATGACTTTTCTTTTTCTTCATTGACTTTCCTTCTTTAAATAAAATATTCCCTTTTACTCATAATATTCAGTGCTGCAGCATTGCATTTTTAAGCCATTGTTGTCCATTGTTTCAGCATTGAATAAATCTTCACATGTTCATCAAGTGACCTTCTATTTTGCTTATAGAATCCTTTCCCCTCAAAATAGAGTATTTTATTTTAGTAAATGCACATGAATTTCATAATTTCACACTATTGTACAATTAAAGTCACTTAGCTAATTCTAAGCAATATTCAAGGCAAAATAGTATTAAGTTAYATCATATTAAGAAGGGTGAAAACATGCATATAATCTCTAGTAAAATCAATGGTTTCCCACTCACATCAATCATCACACACACAATCTGTACAAGTGATAATAGCATTAACAATAACAGTAATAAGATTAAAATTCATGACCATTGCACTATTTTTGTAACACCCCCAGATTAAGAAACTTTATCCTAACCCGAGAATGTCACCATTTACTCACTAACACGAATTTGTGAAAAATCCAAAAGAATTTAAAACCAAATAAGAAATACTTACAAATAAACAAAACCATTCTAGTCAATAACCATTTTAATCCATAACATTCATTTAAAGTAACTCCAGAGTATCATGGTTTGCCCACAWGCACCTCCTYGCATCATCTGGCTACACATCACCTGAAATGCAAAACGAGAGAAATGGAATGAGCTATAAAGCCCAGTAAGTAAATCYCATGCATGAATGCATGAACATGCCCTACATGTCATGAACTATAAAATCTCACTTTCTCAATGAAAACTTTCAAATCATTTCCATGTAAAACCTTTCATTTCATTATATTCGTGAGCTCATTGAGTATAATGCCTAGCCATTAAGCTACAGTGGATTTGTTCTTTGGAACCCGATTACATTTCYACCGGTAGAACTGCAAAGCGATTAACATTCCTTTACTTTTACTTTCATTTCTTCACCTCCTAGAGRTGAATAATTACCTCCCTCCCAAAGGGTCGGTTCGGATGCGCTGGTCCCCCACGCCCTATTTCCCRCTCACATATTTCATGGCTAGGTTTACATTCCTTTTCAAAAACTTTAACATTTTCCTGAACACGCTACAATTTATAAAATGCATTCCCTTTCAAAATTTCATTTCCTAAACCATTCACTTTTTAAATGTATGAATGGCTGATGCCAGGAATGATGTAGAACACTAACTACATGCCCATGACAAGAAATACATACAACTGTAATTAACATACCATTCAACATAATAATGGAACAAGATATGAAACATGTAAAAACATTCTATACAGTCAACACATTTCATAACCATACCGTTACCACATAACACATAACAAAAGAGATAGACGGGTATGGAGGTTTACTTGCATAGAAATCTCATATCCAACACATTAATCCACCTAAAGGAATTCAGATCCATCTATTYATACGCATTAATGAAATGTGAAAATTTACTTACATARAACTTAAATTCAATTCACCTAAAAGTAATTTAATTACAACAACACATATACGTTAATCAGAATGAGAGAATTTACTTACATAAAACTCATATTCAATACACATTCAATTCACCTAAGAGCAATTTAATTACAATAACACATATACGTTAATGAGAATGAGAGAATTTACTTACCCGAAGTCCTTTACATTAAAGGTTTCTTATTTGAATTGTGAAGTGAAATCCCTCGACTGTTCTCAACGTTAAGGCACTCGAAACGACCTAATTGGGATTACAGAAAGAAAGTCTATTTAGTACGACTGTCCCAACTTAGACATTCAGTGTTGATTCCAACAATGTCAATTGCCAATTATTAATCCATACTTCGTTCCCACATTACCAATTATCACATCTTTAAGGGTACAATTTAGACTCCTTAGCTCGAGTATTAAACATAATCTATGTTCTCCCACAATTTWATTTTAGGATATAATTTCATARGTCATAAATTTCAATATCCAATAATAATGTTTTCACCYTTAAGTTCACAAAGTCCAAGTATTGCGGGAGTGGTATTGGATTCTCGGGCGTGTGCTCTAGCGACGMGCGCKCAATAGCCCCAGTTGCCTGGGCACTAGGCGCTAGGTGCCGGGCGCCCGGGCACTGAGACTCGCTAGCGCCTGTTGCTGAGCACTCCCAAAACTGGCTAACAACCAGCCAAAACCCAGCAACAACCTACACCACACCTGATTCCGATAAGGCTTCCAGCAAGTGGTTGAAATCTACTGATGATGGTGATCAGATCTGGGCAGAGCAACGGCCGGCAAGGAGCTGGCTACCTTTGCGACAGAGCATCCGAGCAGCGACAAGACGAGCACAGATCTGGTCAAGGAAAAACAGATCCGGACGGGCTCCGCTGCGTCGAGCGGTCGAGCACTGTCCTTTCTCTGTCCTGGCAAAACCGTTGAGCAGAAAAGAAGAAGATGAAGATAAAGGCAGATCTGGCTGAGCGATAACTGGCGGGAGGTAAGAYAGAAAGGCTGGCTGTGCGAYAGAACATCCGAGCGGCGATCAAGACGCGCAGATCTGGGGGCTTCACGCCARTGTCGACTTCAGACCCGATCGATCCGAGCGCGAGCGAGCAAGGATCGAGGGCAAAGGAAGATAGATCTGGGCAGCCGGGAAAACTCCGGTAGAGTCGCATCCGTTCATGTCGTGAGCGGCTCCGAAATCTGGTCGCGGCTCTGAGCATTGGAGACTGATGCGTCACTCGAATGCATACTGTGAGCGGGGATGTCTCCCAGCACCGACATAGGCAAGAGATCTTGAGCGGAACTGAACGGAAAAGTTGCAAGCTTCAGGCAGCTATCAGGTTCGATCGACCACACGTGCAAAGGAGAAGAGATGGCGGATCTGAACGGTGATATCGCAAGCTTCAGGCAGCGATATTGGCGAGCAGAGGGAGAGAAGGGAGAAAGAGGTGAGAAGAAAGAGARAGGAGGAGGAGGGCCACGACGAGYRGCRTYRRGCAGATAGAGGGAGAAAGGAGGCGGCAAGTGCGGCAGGGAGGAGTGGCGGTGGCTGTAAGGATGGCGGCGGCATATAGGGAGAAAGAAGAAGACTTAGGGTTTCTTCTCCTTTTCTTTATTTCATTTTTTTTTTGTTTTTTTAACTTAGGCCCTAACCTAAATTTTTCAGGCCTTCCCATCCGTAACTAATCTAATTCATTAAATTAAATTCAACAAGCCTTTCTTTTGATAAAAATCTAGCTTTCGACTGAGAAACGAATAGGCCCACTAGTCAAGCCTCTAATTAACTAAGGACCTTAATTTGACAAATACGAAAATTCTATACTTATTGAAATAACAACCACATAGAAATTTATCCAACCCTAGTTGGCTCACAAATTCACACGATCAAACAAAAATCCATAAGAAGAAATCTCAGGTATTACAATTGTTTTATGACTACCATTTAAACAATATATTTCTAAGGATTCATGCTATTTGGAAACAGAACATGCTTTTAAGAAAAAAAATAAGGCGTATGCAATATGTCATATTGAACATATTCAAAATAACATGAAATCTGTTACACCTTAGTTCCCAAATAGCTTTTAGGAACTCATCTATTACGTCTTTGACTAGGCTCAGGCCTATAGGTCTCTTTGGTTATGCGCCTCATAGACATATCACATGAATATGCTTAGTCTAGATTCCATGTTATTCTATCGTAACTATAAAGAACAAAATCAAATTCTTATAACTAACCAAGACTGCTAATYCGAAATCCGAACATGGGATTGCAAGGTCTAAGATAAGCTGGTTAAAAAAGCTCTCATGAGTGATTATCTTTGTAAAAGTGCCACTCGAGGAGATCTTGTAAGAGCAAAAGGGCGTATACCACAAGGTTCACAAATCACTATGTAGGGTAAGATATGAATCATGTAGTCACGTAAGAAAACCTTACGCATTTGAGGTTTCCAATGGAGTAAAGCTTGTAAGGGGTGCTGGAAACAGTTTCGAGACTAGGCTGCCAAGACTCAGTAAAATGAGCATATCTCAATTTTCTGGTGGTCTAAGGTTCCTAAGACTTAAGGCTATCTTAGCGTACAAGAAGGTTTGCATCTAGATGTCTCATCAACTTGCAAACATTTACTTAARATAGAGCTATGATCAGAACCATACAAAACTTGGGTTCTARGAGGAGTTTTTCCACAAAATCTATTGCAAAATTCTCCTGAGACACAGAGGCATCTAACCATATAAGAAAATCCTTACTTTGAAGCACGGTCAAATTGCAGATTCGTGAAAATGTAAGGTAAAGCAGTTTCAAGCTTAAACTGACAAAGTTTGGTAATTTGTTTATATCTTAGTTCTAGAGGGTATTTTCTTACAAGATTGGTTCCAAAATATCCCAAGAAATAGGCTAACTGCTCTTCATCCACAATTAACAGTTCGTTCCGTGATCAAACCATAGAAATCCTCGAAACATAGTTTTATTGTGGCCATCTTTCCCTTAAATAGTAAAAGGCTTTTGCAATGTTTAAAACTAACATTAATCCCTTAAAAATAACAGTTCCTTTATGCTAAATACCACCAACACTTCATGAGCTTCAATATAATCCGTAAATCTCAAATTAGATCAAGGTCATGCAAAGGAAGAAAAAGGGAAAATTGATGTTAATCAATCTATCATCTAGAACAAATCATGTCCAAGGTAACCTCTAAGAATTGTAACTCTAACTAGTCAATCAAGATGCTTAGGTAAAATCTTAAGGCAAATAAAATAGAGGTATCCCAAAAGCAACATGGTGAATTTCYTAGGATAAAATTCGAGCAATAAACATGCTACCAATGCTTGAATATCAAGCAGGAATTTCATGATCATCTTACCAAACAACAACCAGTACACTATCCTGAAGATCATCAAGCTCAAAATAAGTCTAATACCACTTTCCTACCTCATCCACCCACCGATCACCASCCTCTTAAAATCTTTTCTTAAACCAATACTCCATTTGCAAGAAAAACTAGTAATCAACCAAGGTACATATAAGAATCATGAATATCACCACTCATCATCAATATCATTGCTAAAATTACCCCTCCTTACCACACATCCATCACCACAAGATAACAAATAATTTATTCCAATGACACCAATTCGGCTAGCAATTAAGGCATAGAAGGATTATTGTTAATAGCACCAAGGAATTAGAAAGTTCAACGAGGGAAAAAGGGTTCTTACTTGGTAGAACAGGGCCATTGCAACAAGGCCTTGGATTGAAGGCTCAGTTGCTCACTAGAGAACACGAAGGCCACATGATTCCACATTTTCTAATAGATTAGGTAGGGAAAAAGCATTTTCAATACATGAGAGATCATCCTAAAGGAATTTGAGTAGAGAAACTTAGCTAATGGGGGTGAGGAACCAACTTACTGAGGGAGAGAGAGAGAGAGAAGGAGATGGTCAGCTCTTGCTGGTTGCCAGGGTGTAGGCTAAGGCATCTCAATGGCACCTTTGCTGGTACTGATTGGAGAAGGAGAAGCGAGATGCAAATGGTACAAAGAGTAAGGTGAGATGAAAGAGAAAATTAGTGAAAAGGAGTGTGCTTCGATAAGARAGTGTGAAGAAGTAGAGAAAGTAAGAATGAGGGAAARAGAAGCTATCACATGCAAGAAGAAAAAGGAAAAGAGAATGAAAAAAAGAAAATTTTAATTAAGAAAAAAAATATCTCATAGGCTTGTGGATTGGTTGCCCCTTGCATGCTTGCAAGGTGGTGGATTCAAGGCCTCTTAAAGTGTGAAGAAGTAGAGAAAATAAGAATGAGAGAAAGAGAAGTTGTCACATGCAAGATGAAAAAAGAAAAGAGAATGAAAAACGGAAAAGTTTAATTAAGGGGAAAAAAGTCTCATAGGCTTATGGATTGGTTGCCGGCTGTATGGTTGCGAGGTGGCGGGTTCAAGGCCTCTAATTGGTCAAAGCTTATAGCAGAGGGCAAGAAGTAATTTAGAGTATTGAGGTGTAATATCAGTTTCTCTCTATAATTCCAGATTCAACCTATTACTTATCCAAAACTATGATCCGAGTCTTGAAATACAACCACTCAACAATAAAAAATTACCTYGCTAAGTAAAAGAGTGTAAAAGACATAAACTACATACACATATATGTATTAAAGTGAACTAAGTAAATGACTAATTCAGATTGAGGTTTTTACATGTGCAATGCTATAACAAAACTATGCTGGAAAACCTAGATGTTTAATGATTTCAATCCTTGCAGATTTGTCAGTCCTTGATTCTTTAACTAGGTTAAATTATATTCCAATGTAAACTCAGTCTAAGAATCCCATTTCAAGTTTACATCTCAATGGTTTTGTGAGGACAAAATATATTCCTATATTTCTTGCAAAATGAACTATCCAAAGATTAACAAAACCACATCCTTCAAGCTAGATATGTTATTTTAATGTCCTTCCATAATTAAAACAATTAAATATCATGAAATTGATAGCCAAACGAGCTAGTTTTGAGAAATAAGTGCAATTGAGTTAACCAWAAATAGTTTAACCAAGTATACATATAAAGATATTCAAAACTCCACTACAAGTAATGTAATACCTGGAATTTTATTTTTATGAATTTTGTTTGATCGTGTGAATTTGTGTGCCAACTAGGGTTGGAAACTTGGTATGTGGTTAATATTTTAAGTGTATRTTTAATAAGTACGGAACTATCATGTTTGTCGGATTAGGGTCCTCGTTGGTTAGAGGCTCGACTTGTTGGGCTTAATCATTTTCATTCGAAAAACTAAATTTTTAACGAAAGAAAAAGCCGTGAATTTATTATGGGAATGAGAGGCCCGAAAGATTTTGGGTTGAGGCCCAGTTTTTAAAAAAAAAAAAAGAGGGAAGGAGAGAATATAAGGAAAATAAAGAAGAAAGGAGGAAAAAAAGAGAGGAAAAGAGGAGAAATACCCTAGACTTTCTTCTTCTCTTTCTTTATTATTGATTGTCGCCGCCCCCATTCCCGAGAATTTATGCCGCTGCACTCGCCTCCTCTCTTTCTCCCTCTGTCGATGCCGCCGATCATTGCCGTGTGCTATGCCATCCAAATCCGCAACGTGCCATTGGACCCAGCCGCTTGGAGGACACTGCCCACGACGTAGCCAGGCCCAACGACTGTTGCTGCGAAGTACTGGATTCTTGCCGCGGCTGGCCAAAGACTCCTCAGCGGCGCTGCTGCCTCCTCCGCTGGAAAACGCCACTGCGCGAGAGCTACTAACTCTCTATCAGATTGCAGCAAATCTGTAATACCCGAGATTTAGTTTCTATTTTTTTTTCAAACTATATATATATATAAATATACAATTTACGTTCTAATCCACTAATTCGATTGTATTCATGATTGTTAGTAAATTGATTAATTCATGGTGAAAGGACTTGGAGGCTGTAACATTTGATGTGTCAATTAGAAATAAATAATTATTTTATTGATTTATTATTCGTTATGCATTAATATGTGAATATGTTTATTTAAAAGTGAAATTTTATTACTTTACTTTAATTGGAAGTCTTAGTTAATTAAATTAGACTTGATCCGTTAGAGCCCGTTCTCTTTTTATTCAAATCTAAAATTGAATTTGGAGTTTGATTTTTGGGCCAGAAGAAAACTAATAGATTTTAATTTAGTTGGGCTTAGTGGTTCAGTAATGAAAATGGCCCACGAAGAAATTTTAGTTAGGGTTAAGTTAGCTTTCAAAAAAAAAGAAACTATTTAAAGATGAAGATTACTATTCATCTTTTTCCCAAAGAAAACCCTAAACCTAAACCTCCTAACAATAGCCGCCACCAACCGGTGCCTCCTCCCTTTACCCTCACCAATATCGGCCTTTCCACACTCTTTCTCTCTCTCTCTCTCTCTCTCTCCCCCCTATTCTCTACCGATGCCGAACGCCACTCCATCTCCTCCGTTCTTGTCAAGCGACCAGATGCCTAGATGCCCAAACGCCCACGGGCCCAGACACCCCACGACCTGGCACCCTAGCGCCTAGGCAACCAGGCACTGTGTGCCGTCCGCTCGAGCCAGTAGCGCGCGCAGCACTTGCGTGACAAAGACTGTTGTTCGCACTCCTGGAGCGTATTTCTTTCCCGAGCATGATTGACAACATTACATCTTAGACTCGATACCACACCTAAGATCYAGGATTCAAGGTGAATCCTTAGTTTCTTTATATAAATTAACCGAATGGCCTASGTTTTGTATTATGTAATAATAATTAAAAAATAAAATATGGAATACGTTTAATTGAAATTTAAGTTAGTACGATTAAGTAAAAGGAGGATATCATTCTAGAAATATGTTGGAATATAATTTAGGGTGAAATTTAGGGTTGTATGATAAAATAATGTATATGGTGATTATGAYCATTATTGCTATTCTAAGAACAAATTAAGAATCATGAAATTAAATTATACTATTAGTAGTTCGATTTTTATTGACATGGAAATTCATCTTGAGAAATTATTRGTTAAGGTCACCATAGAAAAAATGATGAAGGTATTAACGGTAAACACCTGTGTTAAATGAATRTGTTTGGTTAAACATGTTGCAGATGAATATCCTTTGTGTACTAATATTAGGATACTGTGGCACATTAATGTTGTGGGCAAACAAGTCACCCCGCTAGCGAAAGTAAACAAATTTACTAAGGATTATATGTAAGTAAATTCTCACATTCTCGTTAATGCATATGTATTGCTGTTATAATTAAATTGCTCTTAGGTGAATTGAATGTGTATTGAATTCGAGTTCTATGTAAGTAAATTTTGACATTCTCATTTAGTGATGATGCAARTGTGTTGTTATTATGATTGAATCTTCTTATGTGAATTGATAATCACTCTTATGTGTTATAATGTGATATTACTTCCAGTATGTGAATTTTATTACTCAGAGCATGTAGATTGCAGTAGTTGCATATTTCTTGTATGGACATAATCATATATTCAAGAAAAGAAATGTTTTTAAAGAATGAAATTTGGAAAAGTAATTTTTTTTGAGGTAAAGATGTTATTTTTATGATGAATGATTTCCAAACGTTAAAGATTTTGAAAAAGGGGTGTAAAGCCAAAGTCATGAAAAATGTGAGTGGRAAATGGGGCGTRRGGACCGRCACACCCGACCTAACCCTCTTGTAGGGTGGGAAAATATGTAATGTTCACCTCTTATGAGGTGATGTTCAGGAAAAGATTAAGTTATGTTAACCACTTTGCGATTCTACTAGTAGAAAATATGATCAGGTTCCAAAGAATAATGGCCCACTGCAAGCTTAATGGCTAGGCATTACACCAAGTAAGCTCACGACTTTAAAGGAATGGAAATGTTTGAAAAGTTCTTACATTTTGAAAGGAAAGTTTATATGAGAAAGTTTATGAAATGGAAATGTTTAGAAAACTTTTATTTAGAAAGTGAAGTTTTATAACTCATAACATATAGGGCATTATTTATGCATTCATGCATGGGATTTGCTTAATGAGCTTAGTAGCTCACTCCATATTTCCTTATTTTACGTTTCAGGTGATGATTAACCAGCTGATACATGGAGATCCGTTTGGAGCAGGCTTTGATACCTAAGAGTYGTTCTGTTAATTAAATTTTTTATTTATTTATGAACTTATTGAACATTTAAATTTTATTTCTTTATTGTCAAAAGCTTCCGCTGAAATTTTAAATATATGAGAATTAAGTCAGTAACATTCTCGGCTTAGGACAGTTCTTAATCTGGGGGTGTTACAAAATCAATCTGACAACCGTGCGGCTTGCTGTCACTGCGTCCGCCCTCATCGCCACTTCTGGTTATGCCGATGGGTTGTTGCACGCTAAAAGGATCCACGCATTCAGATAGAGATCGTCCAGATCTGGACCTTGTTCTGTCTCCCAGACCTACCGTCAATTTCCTCTGCTTGTCATGTGCGGTTGTATCCCATTGCCCGAGCTTGTTGGAGCTGCGAATCACTGCCGCATCTCTGCCAGCGTCACTCGCTGACCGTCGCTCTACCCAGATCGGCCATTGTTTCTTCTTCTCTGCTCGATCGAATCCTTAGCTTGATGTCGCAACTTTTTTCATCTCACCGGCTAGAACTCATCACAGCCGGATCTGCTTACCGCTGCGTGACCAAAAGCTYGCTGATCAAGTTTTGGTTCATGCCAGTGTTGCTGCTCCAAAGACTGGTCAGAGGAGAAGCCGATCTGATCGATTTTACCAGACCTTGTGCCATTGCTATTCTACTCATCGCCAAAATTTGCCAGAAACTGGGTCCTTGTTGGCTGTTTGCCAGCTTCCAAAATAGCAAGGCCCAGGCGCCAGATGCCCAGACGCCCAGGCGACCAGGGCTGTTGCGCGCGTGCTACTTGAGCGCATACCCGGGGCGCAACGCCTTTTCTACGAAATTTGGATTTTGTGGACTTAAAGGTGAAACCATTATTATTTGATATTAGAATTTATGACTTATGAAATTATATCCTAAAGTAAAATTGTGGGAGAATATAGATTAGGTTTAMTACTCGAGCTAAGGAGTTTAAATTATACCTTTAAGAACGAGATAATTGGTAATGTAGGAATTAAGTATCGATTAATAATTGGCAAATAACATTCTTGGAAGAAACACTGAACATCTAAGTTGGGACAATCGTACTAAATGGACTTTCTTTCTATAATCACAATTAGGTCATTTTGAGCGCCTTAACATCGAGAACTATCAAGGGATTTCACTTTGCAATTTAAATAAGTACCTTTTAACGTAAAGGACTCTAAGTAAGTAAATTCCCTCCTTTCACTAACGCATATGAATTGATGTATCTAAATTCTTTTAGGTAGATTAATGTGTTGTATATGATATTCTATSMARKWAAMCCCCMWWMCTGCCTATCTCTTTTGTTGTGTGTTATGTGGTGGCGGCATGGGATTATGTTATGAAATGTTGATTGTGTGGAATGCTTTCACGTGTTTCATATCTTGTACCGTTATTATGTCAAATGGTATGTTAAATACAGTTATATGCATTTTATGTCACGGACATGTAGTTAGTGTTCTACATCATTCYTGGCATAAGCCATTCATACATTTAGAAAGTGAATAGTTTAAGAAATGAATTTTGAAGGGGAATGAATTTTATAAATGTAACATGTTCAGGAAAATGTTAAGATTTTTGGAAAGGACTGTAAACCTAGCCATGAAAGATGTGAGTGGAAAATGGGACGTGGGGGACCGGCGCACCCGACTCGACCCTCTTGGAGGGTAGGGAAATGTAATGTTCACTTCTTTGGATGTTTATCAGGATGCTCTTGGTAGTTATTGCCAACTAGACTTTTACTATCCAATGTTCTTGTCTCATTCTAGCAGCATTTTGATGTAGATTTGCTAGAACATCGTCCAACACCATTTTAGTTTGCCTTCTCTTTTTAGTTCAATGTCTTAACTTAAAATTACCAAGGGCATCATTATCATTCTCTACAAAAAGAGCATTATTGGCATTTACTTAGTTGATCCATCAATTACACAAACTTCCGTGAACAATGCTACTTAAGAGAAGTATACAAATGCACAAGTAAAAATCACATTAAAATCTATCATTSACATGTCATTTAGAGATTGAATTAGTGATGTGGGTGAAAACTTATTGATTTTACTAGCAATTATGTGCACATTTTTACTCTTTTTAATATGATAAAGTACTACTTTGTACTGTTTTGCTTCAACATTGCTTAAATTCAATCAAGTCACTTTATCKATACAATATTGTGAAATTATAGAAATTCATGTGCTATTACTAAGGTAAAATTCCCTATTTTCTAGGAAAAAGGATTTTATAAATGAAGTAGAAGATTACTTGAAGAAGTAAAGACTTGTGCAATGCTATAAAAATGCGATGTTGCAACAATGGAGACTAAGCAGGAGGAGCACGACAACCAAGAAGTCAAATGAAGAGAAGTTGACATTGTGAAAAAACTAAAAGTTATGGGAGCCTTAAATTAAGGAGAATTTTGTTGGGCAAAGTGGCATAAAGTAGAAGAAAAAAAGTCACGAAGTACTAGTGAGCCTTTTGTCCACTTAAAGACTGACAAGTGGCTAGTTACYTTTTGCCAAGCTTCCTAAGGAAGCTTCAAATAACAAAAAGAGAAAGGAAGATATTACAGAAGGGATTTAGCCAACACAAAAGACATGCACGAGGAGAGAAAATGCTGAAATAGGAGAGAGAAAGGGGCAAAAAGAGGACAAGCTTGGAAGAAGAAGAAGAAAAAGAAGAACTCAAGGAGGACTTCACCATTAGGCTTCATCACAACCTCTTTAAGCTTTGTTTCTCCTTCTCTTGGTGATTATTTTGAGATTTTAAGATTTGATATTATGTATTTCTTACAACTAATAGCATGAACTAACTTCTTAGAAGTTAGAGCTTTGATGAACTAATGTACTCAATGTTTTATTGAATGATTTRAGTAAGGTTTTCTCTTTATAAATGCTTTAGTCAATGATGTTATTTGTTTACATTCACTGTTTTATGGACATCAAAAGTGTTTGTATAAGCTTCTTTGAACTTCGAAAGGTAGTGAGAGAGGTGGACAACTTGAGTAGATGTGTGCTTGAATATCTCAGGATAAGGTTTAATATCTTAGGAAAGCCATTGAACGCTAGAGACATCTATGTTCCACCCTTAAAATCACATGAGATTTGCACATTCATTTGTGTTCTTTAAGCTAACTATCTCCAACAAGTAGAACAATTTAGTGAAATAGGAATAAGGACCAACATACTGAAAGGGTGAGGTCGTTTTCTGTCTCGATTTATGATTTTACTGTAGTTACGTCCGTGTTGCGTCATTGTTGTAGGGTTGATTCTACAGCATTGATATTTTGACTTTTGGACATTAGTACAGATTCTTAGTTCTTACTATTAATAATCTCATGTGTGGGATTGCTTTGATTTATTTTTGAATCTTTTTAACTAGATAATTTTAGATAATTTTACTTTAATTTCGTGACAACCATCAATAACTATTTGATTTTATTAGGAATTTAAACCATCATTTATGAACCAACAGTCTTTGTAGGAYTGATACTTTACTTCTTCTATATTACTTGTGCACCGCATATACTTGTACCTCATAGTCATTTGATTAATTGTGATTTTGTCTATCAATTAGCATATGAAGCACTTAAATAAACARTGAATCTTACATTCATCAGAGTCTAGTCTACTCTTTGAAAGATTAATACCCTAGAAGATAAAGATCCATGGCTTCATCTTTTTTAAATAGTTTATAGAGGTTTTTTCAACCAATAGGGCACCACTTTTAAATGATATAAATTATAACTTTTGAAAAACATTACATGCGCATATATATTTCCGTTGTGCTTTGGATGCTAATGAGTAAAATATAGTTTGTGGTGTGACAATGCACATCCCATATGGAGAATGATTTAGGTGAGTCATGTGGGTACAAATTAAGTCAAAGAATCAAAATTTGCTATTTTGGTTCGTGATTATAAGCTTTTCATAGTGAAATCAAATGAGTTCATTACTGAGATGTTTACAATGTTCAAAAGAATTTTGAATGGATTAAAATTATATTACAAGGTGTACTCAATGGGAGATCAAAATCGGAAGATTATGGAACRACCCAAGAGTTGCAAATCCAATTCACCAGCCWTAGGAAAAGCAAAGGACCTGAAGTCCTTACCAATGGAAGAACTCATCAAATCTATGTTGACTTATGAAATGAAAATGAAGAGAAGAAATGATCGAGAAGATAATAAGAGAGGAAGAAAAAGAAATGCACTCAAGGTTCTTAAGACTAGTAAAGAAGAAAATGACTCCACTAGCGAAGATGAGATGGATGATGAAGAAATGGATATGGTTATTAGAAGATTCAATGAAGTCCTTAAAAAAGAGGTTTTGAGATATAATTCAAGAATCTCATTCATCCCAACAATATAACAAGAAGGTGCCATGAATGCAAGAGTACCGAGCACTTAGCAGCTGATTGCCCTAAAAACAAGAAGARAGAAACTAGACCTCTAAAGAAGAAAAACTTCATGACTAATGAGCATGAAGATGAGGAAATTGAAGAAGACACAAGTGAGAAAGCTAACAGATGTTACATGGCCTTTGGTAATGAAGTAACACTTCTATTTCTACTTCCTTAAATGATGATGATTGTGATGTCCAATCTTTACTTGTTGACAGATGAGATGAAAAAAATGGATCAGAGAAATAAGGATACTGGAAGTTGACCCTATCATGTTGAATCTTGGAAGCCATTGCCTACTAGGCTAAGGTCACCCGACCCGATCGGTTAGCAACTTCTTTATGAGCGAAAATAACCCAATGGTTGGAAGAGTTCCACATATGAGAGCTTGTACTCCTCATAATATTTCTTTTGACATTTTTTATAATGTCAAAGGCAGAGAAAATAGAGAAAAATGGAGAAGGCATTTTGATTTTGATTTTGCTATGCCTTTGTGATTTTTCTATATTAATATGATAGTTTATTTTGATCTTGCTATGTGTTGGTTATGTGACCTTATGACATATATGCATTGATATGTTACAATGCGGTTATAGGTTACAATGCATTATGAGATTATGATATGATATGACTTATGATAAGTCTTTTTAAGATCTTATAAAYTRTTACAATATGATCTTATGACATGTTGTTATATAATGCATTTATGCAACTTTTGCTCTAGTATATGTATTGTCATCATACAAATAATATATGTATATACTATCACAAAAGTTGTATTTACTTGATATTGTAAGGAATATGAGTCATGCTATAAGGTATGTAAATTACTTCAACCCTTCACAATTCCTTTAAGATTTTATGCATAAAGTAAGGGGAAGCCTTACTATTAGTTTTAATGAATTGTGTATGAGGATTTTTTTTTTTTTGAGGAGTATGGGATATTGGATTGAGGATATTTGGATATTGTTTTGAAGATTGAAAATTTGTACGAAATTTGTAGATTTTAATGACTTAAAAATACTCTATTTACAAAGGGAACGTTGTCAAAATTTTCTCAAAGAAATCCTCTATTGGTTTATGTTTTAAATGACTCAATCTATTTGATAAACCAAAATTATGGTCTGTGCTATTCTTTAACAAAATCATTCTTAGACCATTACTATGTTGAGGGGGGAGCTTAAACATTTATGTATATTTTATACACCTCTCATAGTATATGTTCCTTATTCTATGTTATGTCACAATGCAAAATGTCTAAAGGTGTTTTCATTATCAAAAAGGGGGAGACTGTAAACCCTAAGAGTATCCATTTTTGTGTTGGGTAATGACTCATGATTTGTGAAGTTTGTATTACTTACTAACTTTCATTATGAATGAACTTTGTAGGTTCATTTTTCTTGGAACATATCAAAGACCCATGAAGCATCAAGATTACAAGATCTCCATGTTCTTCAATGAAAGTTTTAGTAAAGTTGAGAGATCTAGTTTATATAGGTCGTTTTCTAAGTAAATACAACTTTATTGTTATTTATATTTCATGTACTTAAGTTTAGGTTTGATTTTCATTACAAAAGCTTTGAAATGCTTGCATATGTTTTCAAAAATGTTTTCCAATTGTTCATGAATGTTTTCTTTTGTGGAAAATATGTTTTGATGAATACACATACTTATTTAGGACTTTGGAAATATCAAAGGAAGTGCATCCTAAGTTTTTCTAACATTGGACGCGCTACCACGTTATTTTGACCATCCTAAATAGGTTATGTTATGTTTGAATACTTTCAGTGAAGGTTCAAACAAATTGATGCTGGAAATCAGCCATCTAAAGGTAACAAGACTTGCATCCGTACATCCTTTAAACTTAGGATCTCAGTGAACCTTGAGTCCAAAGCTAGCAATTGCTTAGTACGAAATCACTCTAGTAGGATCTCAGACTCAACATAGCTATAGTTTGGCCATCGAAAGTCCTCATGAACTAAAGTCTGAGGACACTTTGAACTTAAGTTTTAAGTATGTTTCARTCTTCTRAAGGTAGTTTATGYAGTGTCCAAAATCCTTCCAAGAGAGGTTTGGATGGAACCTTGAGGACTCCTATAAATAATAGATTATTTATGGCAGTTTGTGCAAACTTCCATATATATTGGTTATCTGCTAAGATTTTCTCAAAATCATTGTAAATAATGGGTTTTTTATGGTGGTTCTGCGATAGTCATAAATAGTTGGATTTTTTGCTGCAGTTCTSGAACTAATAGACAAAAGGGATTTTCAACTAATAGGTCACCACTTTTCAATGGTATGAACTACAAACTATGAAAATATCGCATGCATACGTAAATTATTATTTGTGGAGCACTCTTACAAATGGGTGAAAAGCTAATTGGATAGGACTTTATTCTACTGAAAATTATAGCAAATATTTGTCATTACTCTCTCCATGTGTGATTGAAATTGTTTAAAGTTCCTTCATTTTTCATCCTTAAAGAAGAAATGCCTAAAGAAATCTCAAACTACAGTATGTTATGTTTTTGCACATATTTTCATTCATTGTTGGGTTCAGCACATATGCCTAGCATGTGCCTTTTTTTGGGAAGAAATGACTTAGATTGATGATTTTTCCCCATTAGAGGTCTAGCTTATGAGAATGCTAGGATTTAAAAGGAGAAGACAAAAAAATGGCCTGACCAAAGGATCCAAAAGAGAAAACTTCAACAATGGCAACAAGTGATTTTATACAATTCTAGGTTGAGAAATTTTTCTCTAAAATTTAAATCAAAATAGATGGGACCCTATAAAATCACTAAATGTTTGCTAATGGTGTCGTAGAGCTATATGATGAGAAATATGGGGTAAACATTCATAGTGAATGGCCAAAGGATCAAGCAATATTGAGGAGATGTGCAAGAATGGAAGAAATCCAGCTCTCCCATAAATTGAAGAATGATACACAAAAGTCTAGCTGAGGATTTTAAACCAAACCTTGATTGAGAGGTAATCCATGAAATGGCTAAGTTCTCTATTTTTGATTTTTTAATTGTTTAAGTATGAGTTTGCAAGAGGAAGTAGGGATATTGATGTACAACCTAAGCAAAACAATGCTGCAGCATAAAAGAGTATCAGTAATGACATGACAGAGAGAAAAGAAATTCAAACAAGAGTTGGAATGGCAGTTGAAAGGTGCCTCTTAAAAAACATACTTGCAATCCCAACGCAGCCTTTTGCCTCCCTAATAATCACATCCATCTTAACTGCCCAATTACCCAAATCGGATTATTCCCCAAGGAAATACTCAACCATCATATCCCACTAAAAGCTACACTCTTTCACTTCACACTCAGGTTTCATTAGCTACATAAACCCCCTCCATCTGTTTCTAGAAACATTCCCACACAAGCATAACTTGTAAGAAAAAATCCAAACTTTGCCTAGAAAACAACCCTCTTCTCCACTCTAAAACAGTCTTGCAACCATGAGAGTTAAGAATGCAGCCCAGAAGAGAAAGAAAGGGATGCCCCTAAATTCATTTTTGATGAGGTAGTAACTGGATTTGAAGAGATTTACCAAAATAAATGATTGTTGTTAGAGAAAGGTTTCGCCTTTAACGAGGGGTTTATAAAGAGAATGCCTTTGTATGTTTAAGAAATAGTTTATCAGAGAGGTTGGACAATCTTTTGTGACCCAATAGTACCACAGGAGAGGGAGTTTTAATCCAACTTAGGAGATATAAAAGGAGAGGTGATGACTGTGAGGGGGGTTCCAGTGAGATTGACTACAAAGGCAATCATTACAGTAACTGTGGAGATTTGAGTGTCAAGTTTCTTGTTTTGCAAACAGGTTGGACATGTATATATTATAGGGAAACTCTGCCAAAATTTCTATAAAATTCAAAAATTTATTTTCCCTAGTTTCTGCATCTATGTAATGGGCAATTGCTAACATTCTCGGGTTAGGATAGTTGCTGATATGGGGGTGTTACAGTTTTAGTATCAAACCTTAGAGTTTTAAAAGTAATCCTATAAACTCTATAAAATATAATATATACAAATCTTTTGAAAGGTATAMGGGTATCAGGTCATGCCACAGGCTTTTCTTCCTAGATCATCTGGTAATGTTATGTTTTTGTATAAATTTTTRATTGATATTTACTGTTGTCTATTTTTATAATTCTTATGCGTATAATTTGTCCTAGTTTAGTAATGGCCCGTACCACTCATTCACAAGCTCAAGAAGGAGCGACACAAGCCCTGCATGAAGGGACAGGCAATAACCCGATTGATCAAGGAACTCCAATGACCGTGGAGGCTTTTATGCAAGCAATGGCTGCCTTCGGCCAACCTAGCCAATAGAGGAATGAAACACGGGAATACAAAAAAAAATTTTGAATTCAAGAAACTCTCTCCACTATCATTTTTGGGCACCACCGATCCACTGGAAGCTGAAAGGGGTTTGATAAAGATTCAGAAAGCTTTCKCTGCGATGCGATGCATGAATGAAGAAAATGTCGATTTTGCTACTTACATGCCCCAAAGAGAAGCATATGACTGGTGGCTGATGGTTCAGCGCAAGCATGAGGAGGACACTAGCCCCTTCACTTGGGAAATATTTTTTGAAGATTTTAATGACAAATATTTTTCCAAGACCATCCACCAGCAAAAGTGTAATACCCGAGATTTACTTTTTCATTTTTATGAATTTAATATAATTTTATAAATTATATTCTATTTCATTAACGAAATTATTCATATGATTCTTAATGTTCTAGTTATTTTGCAAGGAAAGGACTTGGAGGCCATAATATTTGATGTGCCAATTAAAAATRAAATAATTTATTTCTTTGATTTATTAATTATTTGTGCATTATTATCTGAGTAAATTTACTTATGAAATTTTTATTATTTTAAGTTAATTAGAGTTTTTAGTTAATCCATTTAGGCTTGATCAGTAGAACCCTTTTTATTCCTATTCAGTGGTTTCGATCTAAAAGAAAATTAATACATTTTGATTTAGTTAAATTTARTTGATTAAGTGATAAAATGACCTAAAAAGGAAATTTTGGTTAGAACTAAGTTTAGTTTTAAAAAAATAGAATATTTTTCTAGATCTAGATCTGGAGAAGTCGCCTCTTCTTCGTTAATCTGACATACACTGGCCGGTACTTCTTCCTCCCGCTTTGCTCGATGCCGATTGCAGTCGCTCGTCGCCGCTAATCCTGTGACTAGACCGCCACTCATTCATCGTCCTCATCGCTGCTTGTCGTCAGCCAAATCTGCACGGCGGCTCATTGCTGGCAGCAGTTGCCGCCACTCATTGATCTGCCCCTCCCGCCATCTGCATGAGGCAGTTTCTTGTCATTCGTCCAGATTTGCAGTTGCCGGTGCTCGAGATTGTCGGGTCGACCATTYGTTGTTCTGTCGAAATTGTCGAACAGTTCCGCCARTCTTGGTCGTCTGCTTCYCGTTGCGCAAAGTCACCGGATCTACAACTYAGATCGAATGCGCTCCAGCTTGCCGTTGGCAMTGATTCGCCACCTTTTCTCCTCAACAATTTGACCAAAATTGCTTCAAGGTTGCTGCAGTCGATGGCTGGTCGCCTTGGTCAACTATTCACTGGTTTGAGTCGTGTCTGCTCGCCGACTTGACTAGATTAGCTCGGCTAGATCTCGCCTTGTTGACCCAGAACAGGTTGCTCGGAGGCRTCTACTAGCTTGGTCCATACAGATCCGTAACTCAGGTCATCGAAAGTTAGGTCGGAAACAGACTTGCTGGAAACTTTGCTGGAGTTGCCCAGGCGCTGTGCACTGCTGGTCGTGCACACGAGCTGCCTGTATGCATGCCCAGGGCGCACCTCTTCCCTTGCACGTTTGACAACTTTGCGCCTTACATTATGCCTAGGAATTGCGGGATTCAAGGTGAAATCCTTGTTTCTTTGATTATATTAATCGAAAAGTTGTTAAGGAAGGTGAGAGCCATGAAATTTATTATACTTTTGGTAATGTCATTATTTTCAACGTGTTTAGGTATGGGTTAATATAGGTAAGTATTGCTCGCATGAGAAATAATGATTGATTTAACGTTGAACAGTCATGTTAAATTAATTTTTTTTATAGTTTTTATTATAATATTTTTTGGCACATTGACGTTGTGGGCATCTGAGGCACTTTGTTAGCGATTTAAGGAAAATTTAATTTCACTAAGGACTTCAAGTAAATAAATTTTTTCATTTTTACTAAGGACTTCATGTAAGTAAATTTTTTCATTTTCATTTGTTATGATATATGGATATTGTTATTATGATTTAATTGCTCTTATGTGTTATAATTGTGATATTATTTTTAGTATGTAAATTTACTATTCATTGACATGTTAGAAATTTTAAGTTAAGAGTTCATGTGGTCCATGATCATAAGCATGTGCACATTCTCTGRCATGGACATAATCATACATTCAAGAAACAAAATGTTTTAAAGAATGAATTTTTGGAAAAGAAAATGTTTTGAGGAATAAAGTTTGGAAAAACGTTATTTTTATKATGATTGATTTCTAAATATTAAGGATTTTAAAAAGGGATGTAAAGCCTAGATCATAAAAGGTGCGAGAGGGAAATGGGTCATGGGGGATGGGCGCACACGACCTAACCCTCTTATAGGGTGGGAATTCATGTGTTATTCATCTCTTATGAGGTGCTGTTTAGGAAAAGACTAAGTTATGATAACCGCTTTGTGATTTTACCGATAAAATGTGATCGAGTTTCAAATAATAATTGTCCACTGTAGACTTTAATGGCTAGGTGTTACACAAGTGAGCTCAGATTTTATAAAATGGAAATGTTTGGAAAGTTTTGATGAAATGAAAATTTTTGGAAAATTTTGACGAAGAAGTAAATTTTTTGAATTCATCACATATAGTGCATGAGATTTGCTTACTGAGYTTTATRGCTCATTTCATTTCCCTCATTCTTACATTTCAGTTAATAATTGGCAGATGGTATGTGGAGATCGTTTGGGAGCAGGCTTAAGTATCCAAGAGCTATTCYTGTTAAATTTATGTTGATTTATGAACTTATTGAACGCTTAAGCTTTTATTCATTCTAGAATTATTATTTCAAAGACTTCTGCTGAATATTTGAATCTATAGTATTTTATTTTGTTATGAATTTTTTATCATTAAAGTTTTTCGTTGGATTTCAAATATATGAATATTTTGTGGGGAAATGATATTGATGGGATTTGTAGTTATTTCATTCATAATTGAATTATTGGAAATGTTTGTTGAGGAAATTTTCTGACTGTACATAATGGGCATATGTTATTAATACAAAGYAAACTCTGTCGAAATTTTTGTAAAACATCTTTTCTAGTTAAAGTTTCAAAATTTTTATTTTTTCCAATTTTCGCAATTTTTATGTGAGTGAGTAAATGGTGACATTTTYGGATTACGATAAAGTTTCCTAATCTGGGAGCGTTACAAAAGAAGAGGAAATTTATGAGATTGGAATAGGGAATTAGATCTGTGACCTAATATGAAGTCGAGTTTGCACGGTCAACTAAGTTTGCTCCYGACTTAGTGGCAACTAAAGGAAGGAGGGTGAGGCATTTCAAAGAGGGACTCAAGTCTCCAATTAAACTAGCGGTGATTCCATTTGAGCTCTCCACATACCAGGAGGTTGTAAACAGATTCCTTTTTTCGGAAATGGCACAAGCAATRAGCAAAGAAGAGACCATAAGTTAACTGATCGGCCAGAAATTTAAAGGGGAGAACTCCAAGGGCTGAGTTAAGGGGGGTCAAAAGACGAGACACAACCAGGGAAGTAAACGGAGTTACCAAYAAAACAAGGAGCAAAGGAAAGCTTGCTGAAAATGTGGTAAGGAACAATTAGGTGAATGCCTTCTTGGCAAGAGAGTGTGCTTTAAGTGTGGAAAGCCAGGTGATAGACAAAATTGCACTCGGTAAATTTCCTTGTTTTCTTCAGTCATTTCTCTTCTTCTTTTACTAGCACTTGTACGTTATCTTCTTCTCCTAGGACAAAATGTTCTTTTCGATTCAGGATCAAATGGATACATGTTGTCCCCTTCAGATATTCATGGGAGAAAATTTAACTGTCAAGAACAAAAATAAAGAATAAGAATATAGGATAGAAATAAGAATAATAAAAGCAATAGAAACTCAAATATCACTCAAACACAAAGCAATCCCTAACAATGGTGCCAAAAACTTGATAATAAAATTGCACACGCAATAAAGCTTCAGTTATGCAAGTATATATAGTTCACAAGTAATATAGAGTTAACAAGAGTATCGTCCCACAAGGATTGTTGGTTCAAAAGTGATGGTTTAAATTCCTAATAAAATAAATAGTTTGTTGGTTGTCACGACCATTAAGTAAAATAAACTAAAATTATCTAATCACAATGATTCAAAAATAACCATAGCAATAGCACAAACGATATAATCAAGAGCTTAAAAGTGAGTTARAGTTGAGAATCCCTTATGTACTAATGTCCAAGAAGTCAAAACATCAATGCTGCAGATGGGCTCCAGCAATAACTTTTGAGCAAATGCTATAGCAAAGATTTAGCTACAACATCATCAATGCTACAGATAGGTACATCAATGACTTTTAAGCAAATATTACAACAAAAGTTTAGCTACAGTAGAAATGAACTCACCCTTTCGGTTTGTCGGTTGTTCCTATTTCACTAAGTTATTCTACCTGTCGGAGTTACTTACTTTAAGGAACACAAATAAAATTTAAGTCTCATATGATTTTATGGGTGGAATATGRATGTCTCCACTATTCTATGGTATCATTAAGATATTAAACATTATCTCAAGATAACAAAACCCACATCTACTCAAGTTTTTCACCTCTTTCACTACCTTTC